>JACN01140594.1:0-10092 GCA_000787155.1 Scartelaos histophorus | reverse complement strand
CAATGACCCCACGGTGACGTGGGAAAAATCAAGAGCTTTCAATAAACGTATAATATGCTGTTCTAATGTTGACGGATTTATTGTTTTTGCTCAAAATATTACTTTTATTTTATTATTATGCTCTTTGAAGGCCAATTTGACCCCCTTAACATGTTCAAAAACTCCCCAAACTGCCCAAAATTCAGTAATCCAGTGGTGTCCCGTGTGAACATGAGCACTGCCAGCTGCACTCTTCAGTGTTCAGTGATTCTCACAGAGCAGACCACACTGAGCTGGTTCAGAGCAGAGCAGCCTGTGGACAGCAGCAGCTCTGCAGTGCTGCCCCTCACTGTCCAACTGCAGGATTACACCTCACACTACAAATGTGGGGCTCAAAATCTCTCTTGTGTCAAGCATTAAGTTCATTCACACTGTCTCCTGTTTGTTTTCTCAGGACGTCCAGTGCTCTGAGGACGACGCGGTTAAGCCCCGCCCTTGTAGGCGACCAAAGAGAGTTTTCTCTCCCCTTCTCTCTCCTCCTCCTCCTCCTTCTCTCTCCTCATCTCTCCTCATCTCTCCTCCTCCTCCTCCTCTTCCTCCTTCTCCTCCTCCTCTTCCTCCTCCTCTTCCTCCAACTTGAAGGCGACCAAAGAGAGTTCGCAGACTTTCTTCCAGCTCCTCCTCCTCCTCCTCTTCCTTTCCTCTTTCTCTTGTTTAAATATATTCCAATTTGGTGTGGTGTAGAATGAATTTAAGTTCAATTTAGTTAAAGGAGCGCCAATTTAAATCAGATTATAAGAAGATGGGGGAGAGAGCATCCTCCTCTAGAACTGCTTATGTTATTGATTAAATATTAAATATTAAATATTATTTAATATCTGACTGGAAAACCTGTGAGTTACAATAGATTTATTTTGATGTGATCACTGGAAACAAAGGATATGCCACTGTTGTGTGGAGAAATGTTCCTCAGAGCTACGTGGAAGATTGTGCCATTCTACTGCTCATCAACAACCAGGACCAGGAAATAAAAACATATATAACGCTAACAAGCACTATGGGAGTTATAAGACCAGGGTATTACTGGACGAGGGGCTTCAGGTGAGGTTGCACAAATGTGAATCTGGTTATTTCTATTTTACAGTGAAGGAAGAAATCTGCGAAGGTAAAGAATTTCAAAGTCCAAAGGCAGTTCCACTTAGAGGCTACAACTTCACCCAACTGCTTCATGACATCAGAAGGTGGAGCAGAGCATTTGAGCTTTGGAGATTAATAATAAATAACTAATAATAAGACAAACAAAAACACAACTCCAGGTCTGTTTTTGAGGACATTACAACACAGGGTTTATCGCTCATTTTTGGTAAATATAGCAACTTTAAGCACCATTTTTTCCTATAAAATGTATTTGAATTATAATCTATTTTTGTGTGAAAATCTAAGTTTTGTGTACCTATTATAGAAAATCAATAGCTAAACAAGATGGGGAGGTGGCCAGTTACCCAACCCATGTTCTTCATGTTCTTTATAGTCAGACTCTCTTATTTATTTCTTTTCTATGGAGGATGTTTGTACGGTGCTGATGTTGTTGTGCTATCCTGTCTTTGTGTTAAAGCATGTGACCCCCTGTTCCAAGACAATAAAGGATTATCTTATCTGATTTTTTATTTTTATTTTTTTGACTTTTGAGGATTTACTTTGTGTTCAGCTCTAAAATGCACTCAGTGTAATAAAAAAAGTGTATTTTATGATGTAATCAACAATGTATGTAAACTGTCTGATGTGGAATATTCTGCTGTGATTGTAATAAAAAGACAAGAAACACATTGGCCTGAATGTGGAAGTATGATACATTTGAATCGCATTTTGAAACTTGGTGAAACTCAGTTGTCCAATCTATTGTGGGCAGTGGTTGTAGGATGAGAGGACCTTTATTTGTTCCCCAATGGGGAAATTTCGCTGCAATAAAAAATCTGATGAATTACAAAAAATGCACTTAAAGATGCAATAACTTTTCTGGTGGAGTGTCCGTCATTTTTTTTGTCCCGGTTTGGCATTAAACATATCCATTTTGCATTTGCCCAATAATATTGGTGTTCTGGCTCCTTATGAGCCATCCAGATATACATTTGAAATGTATTTTATGTTTTTTTGTTTTACTTGAGGAAGTCAGGCATATTTGCGTTTTGTTTTGGTAACCGGAAGTAGCGTTGTTGGTCACTTCCTGTTTATTCATGAGCCCTTTCAAAAAGTTGTAAATGCAAAATGGATGTTTCAAGAAGTCAAGTTCATCTACCACGCTGTGTCCTAAGCCAGCACAGCTTGTATGTTTCCTTAGATTTTTATGTTAGTATGTTTAGACCTTTTCTGTTTTATGAGGAATGCCTCTAAATTCATTGTTTTGTCTTAGTAGTTGTAGTAGCATGTTAGCACAGCTAACGCTAGACTTGAGCTTCTAAATTTGTCTTTTGGGAAGATGTTAAAAACAGTTTATTTAAATTTATATTACAGTAATTACTTCTAAAGACGCTGTTACATTACATTAAGACAATGCTGTTTTCTTGTCTTTTGCAGTTTTATCAGCACACATGAATAAATGCTTGAAAAGAACCTGTGTGGTTATTGGTTGGTTATGTGCCTGCCTACAGGCACATGGGGAAGCTTCGAGGGCAGAACAGTGGGTTTGGTTTTTTACTGACCTAAAAGCTCATATCTTCACAGACCTGGCATGTAAACAGGCCCTATACCATCCCAGGTAGATGATTGAAGTGTACGTGGATGCGTACATTAGCCATAATTTTTTTTGTCCATATTGCACACATAAAAACTAAAATTATACAATTATTTAATAGCAATACAAACAAACAAATCCAACAGTGTAACTATAAAGATCTTTTATCCCTGTCCAAGTATAAATATAAAGTATACAGAAAGAATGTCCATAAAGTGATGTCTTTCTTTCATAGAACTATAGTAATATTTTTATTTTATTACAGGGTTAGGGTTAGGGTTGCCTTGTCTAACCCTTAGGCAAGGCAAGTTTATTTGTACGGCACAATTCATACACAGAGTAATTCAAAGTGCTTTACAGAGTAAGAAATAGATTAAAATCACAATACAAACAAATCTAAACTTTCAATCTAAAATTTTAATCATAAAATTAAAAAGAGAAAGAGAGTCAAATGAGAGAGAAGAGTGTCGAACAAAAATGAATTACAGATCCATGCTTTCTCCCGCCATGTCCGTCCAAATATTTTTAAACAGTTCCTGCTCTTACCGGAAGTGACACACTTCACACAGGAAACATTCCAAAATAAAACGCCTGTCCTTTACAGGCCCTGTGGTGACAACTGCTATCTCCACAGAGATAAATAAGTGTAATGCCATACTGTGGAACATTCCAGGCAGTATCTCCATGGAGAGAAGAAGGTGTAGGACCACCCCACCATAAAAGTTGCTCAGTCACCTTGAACGTGAGGTTTAACACCTAAAATTCACCCTCAGCTACATATTTTGATGATGTCAAACTACAGAGGCAGATGAAGGCAGCACAGACTGAGATTTAGCCGTTCCGGACGAGAAAACTGCAAAATGAGGTGACAATGGCTCACCTGTTAGCAGTCTGAAACTTCCTCTCAACATAAACATGACTAGTTTCCCCCAGCCACTCTTGTTTTGTTTGGGTTGGGGTTCATTTGGGTCACTGTTTATGTCTGAGCACAGGGTGACCTATATTTGGCTTGGCCAAATATTGCTACTTATTTAGAGGTTTATTGCCATTTTTCTTATATATGTTTTTACTCTGTTATTGTAATATATTGTGATTTGTGAGCTACTGTGTGCTAAGTAATTTCCCTTGTGGATCAATAAAGTCTAAGTCTAACAGGAAGCTGTAGTTATAAAGTTAACATGATAACACGATAATTGACAGAAACACATTATTATCAGTGTTTGTGTGAATGAAACAAAAGCAAACACAACTCATAACATAAATCAGAAAAATAATAGGTCATTTAAACACTTTATTGGAGTTGTTTACGTTAGAGCCCAACTCAGAGGCGTGTTTTTATTCTGAAAAGACTCACCGGATGTCGCCTAACCTTCTGGCGACTCAAAGGTGCAGCTTTACCCCGTGTCAGATGTCCGGAGCACCCGTCACAAGTGCCGCGGTCTCCCGTATGCAGAGCGGCACTGCGCGTCCTGGACACCCCCGCGGAACTTCGGCGCGCCACCGGCCAAACACATGACCGCGCAACACGAGGGGTGCGCTCCGAGTAATGCGCGGCTTATCTACCTCCAAAGGAACTCCAAGAAATCCCGGGACAGAGGTTACGCAGCAGCGGCGAACCGTGTGACTGCTGCGCGCCCGTGGGGGAGCAGTGTCGCTTCTCCGCTACTTCGGTATGCCGCTTGTTTACCGCTCAGTTTGAAGTTGTAATCTGCGCAAAACCCACTTATTATTTTTTTTAGAAATTAGTACGACTTTGTTGCCATTACAGATCAACCAAAACGCACTCTTTATGTGAAGTAGTTTCGCTTCTCTTTTCTTTGGAATGCGTCTGTTTACGTCCTAGTTTGAAGTTGTAAAGCTGATCCGCGCGTCTTTTTTTAAACATATGTATTAAATTTAACACTGCATCGCTATTTTTTACATGTCAACCCAAGCTCTATTAGTTTTGGTAGTTTATTTTCACATTAAACCGCTGACGCACGCACGGTCATAGAATGTGCCGCACGCGTCGCCGCACCGAAGCGCCGTCTCCGTCTCCGCTGACGCCCCTCCCGCGCTACCCCGGACCATGATCGGCTCCCCGGACTTGCTGGCCTTCTCCGGGGCAGAGGGCTTCGCTGAGGGCTCGGAGGAGGACCTGGAGGCAGCGAGTCTCCCCGAGGAGCTGTCCGTCCCGCTGATCGGCCCGGATAACCCCTGGAGCTCCTGCGCCCGCTTCAACCGCGATTTCATCCTGGTGGCCGAGTTCTCCGAGCAGGTGTGTGGTGATTTTGATTCATTTCGGAAATCCTGTCCACCTGGAAATAACTGCAACATAATTTGGCTTAGCACTCGTCCAGTCACATGTTTGGACACACTTGCTTTATGTTTCTTCTTTATATCCATGAATTCAAAGCTTGTTTAGAATAAAGGCTTTGCATTTTGCTTTTTATTGAGTAGAAATTTGCAATTCCATGTCTGAAAGGATCCAAATGATTCTAGTGAAGGTGCATGGAGTTTAAACCAGAACTGAAACGGATCTAAACCAGAAATGAAATGCTTTAAACCAGGGTTGAAGTATAAATTAGAATGGGACCAGGTCTGAACCAGGTCTAAATCAGGTCTAAACAATATATTATTATATATTTCCCTATATTTCTCTAATTTACAGAAAATCTCTAACTCTTATCACTTTTAAATTGTAGCCTTTTGAAATTAAGATGTCAAAATCAAATGTATTAGGGTTAAAATCAAAGTGGAGCACCTCCTGTATTAGCACATGACATCACAAGGTGGAACTGAGTGTTTTCTGCCTAAACGTGCAGGGTTTGTGCGTTAAACATGTGTGAATGAAGCAAAACACGACTCCAGGTGTTTGTGACGTGGAAACAACATTCGAACTCTTTGCTTTGATCGCCGCTTTACACTCTTGACATTTCTTCACTGTCGACAAAACAAAAGGTTTATACTTTGAGCAATTGAATATAAAATACGAAGAATATGTAGTTGAATTATCTCACTTTTTTTTTCTTTACTACATCATTCCATGTATCTTACTTCAAATATTTTATGTTTTCTGTGTGTAGACTGAAACAAACGAAACATTGAATGAGAAGATGAGTCCAAATTTTTGACTTTTAATAGTGTAGATTACTCAATTTCGACTGCAAACTATTTATTCTAGTCACATTTGCTGAATCACTGGCTGCTTTTTATCAAACTCTCCTGATTTTTATCTTCAATCATGGCCCATCTTGTGACCTGCTTTGAACTTTTAAAGATTTACTATGTAACTTTTCCGGTGAAGGGTCTACCACCTTTTTTGTGTCCACGGAGTTGCTTTACTTGGAATATTTCTCAGTATGGCATTAAACTTGTCTTTGAGCTGTTTTAGAACAATATAATACAATATAATTTTGACTATGGCTGCCCAAAGTATCAAACATTAGATCTCATCAGTATTAAAAATAGTATCAAAACTAGATCCTCATTTGAGCAGGTAAAAAACGTCACATTTACAGGACAGAAATTAACCTTAGAATGTTTAATTTTTTCATTTCTAGGATTAAAATGAAGTTTGAAATGTTTATATCGTAACAACCTTTTTAAAAATGGCAGTCCTCAGGTATTTGATGAAAGACACTTTACAAATCCTTAACTAGGAAACTTCTGTCACTTTGTAGCGCTGTAAAATTGTGCATCATCTGTCAGAGTGTTGAGTAATGAGTGCGATGATTTCACGAGGAACAAAGCACAGAAATACAATACAGGTTTGCACAATAAGGTTTGAAAAATCAGCTGCTGATGTTAAGATAATGTCATCAGGAAGGGAAAGGCCACAGTGAAGGATACACGTCTCCATTTGCTTTTCTCATGGAGGTTATCGTTTATTTCCACTGAGAAATTTGTTTTTTTTTTAGCTCTACAATAAGATTTGAGCTGTAAAAGGTTGAAGGTGCCATGACTCATTACAGATGCAAACTAAACTGCTGTTTATTTATTGCAGCTCAGGATTTTTTCAACAATAGTCAGGGTTCCCACGATGTCTTATGAATTTAAAATAATACCTTAAAAAGACTTGTATTTTTATATCTGGGTCTTAAAATTCTTCTCTGTATCGCATTTCTCCTCAAAAGTTTAATTTGTCAGCCACCATTATTTGGTTAAATAATGCAGCTTAAATTAAGAAACTACTGAGAACACAAGGCAGACCTGGGTCAAAATCCTCCAAATACATCACTGAAGATCACGAGCTGCAGCAGCACAAGCAACAAGCGCAGCAGAAATGCGCCAAATCAAAGACAATCTCAACAGAACAAGTTTGACTAACAGCCATATGTTAATTTTTAATGTTGGCTTTACATTACCTAGAGACTCATTTCATGCTGGGATGAAGGGAAAGGTCCCTGTTCGGCTTGTAAGTCTGACGTCACATGCCACTTCCGGGTCCAATGAAACATTTTACCAGAGCCTGACACAGAGCCTGAGGCATTAAGATATTGGTGTCCAAACCCGACACAATTAAAATCACATTATTTTCCTACACTTACGAATGACACGTGTAGATTATTGTTTGTGTTTCCTCAAACGGACACAGAGACGCAAAATACAAACTCGGGATATAGCGAAAATAATGAGAAGACTTTATTCTTCTTTATTCTTCTTCTTGTAAAGTTGTAAAACTGCATCATTTAATCCACATTATCCATATAAACTGTCCTCCACAAATAATGACTCCAGTCCACAAAACATCACTATTAATCCAGTTTGAGGCGTAAAAAGTCCAAGTAGTTCATGTGTTTGTTTATCCACACAGCGCTCACCAGGGTAAAGCTGCAGTTTAGCCAAAATGACTTGACTTCCTGTGGACTTTATTGCACCACATTTCACACATAATAACACAGTTTTGACTTGTATCTAAAGTGGAAGTGCAGAGCTCTGATCTTTGAGTGACTGTTTTTACTGTGGACAGGATCATCTGACAGCATCAAACTCACAACTTTCTATCCTGTGGTCCACAGACAGATCCCACTGCAGACTGAGCTCAGACATTTTGAGGTTCTCCTCGTGTCTGTGCTGTGCCCTTTTTGTCACGCGCTTAAAAACTCGTTTAAAACTGAAAATCTTGTAGTGTGTGGCGGCCTTTAGTCCAACTTTTTTGTGGTTTGCTGAACTTTCTTAGATTTTTCACACCTCTGGTTGTCTGTGGGCTGCTGTGGTGTCGTAGTGTAACTCACTGCTGCACTGAGGTCACATCATTCTTCATCAGCCTTTACACATTCCACATTTTCACATTTGTTTGAGAAATAAATTGACACAAATTCAAATTCTTTTCCAGTAGGTCTATGAAATAGACCATGAAATAGGTTTTTATATAAGAAGTTTTTATATAAATTATCTTAAAAAGACTTGAATCTAACTTGAAGAAACTGATATTGTACATTTGAAATTGTTTTTGTGGCTTAAATCTGCTTTTGGATTTTTATGTAAGTTGCATAAAATAGTTTCAATATTATTGTTTATCGTCTCTGTTTTGCACTTCAAAATTAGTTCTCGTGATAGATCCACTGCTCAGAATGTTCCACTGTATGGCATTAAACTTGTTTATCTTGTCTTCAGCTAAGGTGTTGGACAGAGCAGGTACGTCTCCATGGTGATACTGTAAACACACAGTTCACCCTTAAACTGATCTATGCAGGACGGTGATTCTCAAACTGTGGTACCTGCACCACTGGTGCTACATGAGCTCTTCAGGTGGACACTTTGGCTTTGTCTCATTTACACTTTATTTTATCCACTTTTTGTCCTCCTTTTAGATCATGATGTAGTCCTCGATTAGACCTGATTTAGTCCTCGATTAGACCTGGAATAGTCTTGTTATAGATCTGGTTTAGATCTGGTGGTGTTGGGAAAGCAAAGTCTTTGTGGCAGTTGGTGTGAAGAAAATGCAACAGCAGGATATCGTCAGTCATGCATCAGAATTCTCAAATCACATTTTGCCTAATAAAATAATCATTATGAGGCAGCAAAACATCATGTTTTCACTAAACATATTAGAGATGAGATGGAAGACCTCGTGAGAACAGGACGACATGTTTGTTTTTGGAGCAGATGTGTGCTTCCTTATTTTAATCTTTCACACTCCAGTTCCTCTTTGTGGAGAATGTGCTCACACTAAAACTTGTTCCTGGAGATGTGGCTTAGAATGCGCCACTGTGTGACATTAAATGTGTCTGTCTCCATGGAGATGGCAGGAGACGTTGCCGTGTTACAGGGCAGGTCTGTGGAGAGTTGACCCCAGTCAAAGCAAAAAATCATGTTTTTCAGATACTTTTGAGTAATGAAATATGTATTTGATAGAACATACATACATAATTCATAGTATAATGCCATACTGACGAACATTCCAGGCTAAGCAATGACATTTTTATGGTGGTGACCAGATAGTGCCTCCCACCACAGAAGTTAGTGTTCTATAGATGAGCAGCTGGGGCTTATACCCTTGAGAGGGTTTGAACTATAACATGGCCGACTCTACATCACAGGCACTTTACAGGTTTTGTGTTAAAGGGCCTAGATTATGCAAAACAGACTGTGAGCCTCAGCTGTTCTCTCCTCCAACATACTGGGAGTTTTATTTGTTTCATTCACACATGTTTGAGTGATCCTTTTGTTATGTCATGAAGTGGTTTTAAGAGCTTTTATCATTAGTTCAGTTGTGTTTGGCAACTCCAGGGCTGAAATTATCCAAGTGATTCTAGTGTAGGAGTGTGGCGTTTTCTGATGAGGAAACAACATTAGAACACAGATCAGAACGAGGCGTAATATTGGCCCTTCAATGAATTCAGTGAAATGGAGGTTTTCTATTTAAAGATGGCATAAGAAAATGTCCCAAGGAGTCTCTTTATGCCCATGCTCCATCCCCAGGTGGGACCATCTCCTGTGCTCACCATCCCGGACGACCCCAGCCTCATGGGCTCTTTTGACCTGAACCACTTCTCTGTGCGCATCATGTCCGTGGACTACCAGGCGTCCGGCCCGGCTGCGGCCCTGCCCTCGGGCCCCAGGCTAAACTTCAGTGAGGACTCCCGCGTGGTGCTGGGGGACTCAGCCGAGGACGCCTACGCCTACGTCCACCACGTGACCCTGCTGGACCTGGAGGCGCGGGGGATGGTGCGGCCCTTCTGCATGGCCTACGTGTGCTCGGACCAGACCAAGCTCATGGACAACTTCAGCGAGCTGTCCAGCGCCTTCTCCAGGGCCTCGGACAGTCTGAAGACGGGCAACAGGCAGGCCTTTTCCATGGAGCTGCAGAGGAAACTTCAGGAGCTCGAGTAAGTACAACTCAAAGTGGAACAAAAAGGGGAACTTTGGCGTATTTGAAGCTAAAGTCCATTGCTAGA
>KN513102.1:6687-17069 GCA_000787155.1 Scartelaos histophorus | reverse complement strand
AAGAAAAAAAACAAACATGGCTGCTTACATGTAAAAAAGGAGAAAAATACAACATGAAGGACTAAGTAACGGCGTGGATTTTCTGAGAATCAACAGTCGAATGTTGATGTTCCCAAGTTCATGGTCCCAAGTTTGAACATAGAAAGGAATGACTGGTCAGGTTAGCACCATGACACTATTTGGTCCAAAATATTGATATCAATATTTCCCCCACATTTTGGATATACTGTATATCAGGCTTTACTTACACAGAGCCTTTTGCAACTTAAAACATATACTTTCACTAACCATAAAAATGTTGGCTGGAAAAAAACAAATATAAGTCGATATTATGTTGTGCTACAAACAAAGATAATGGCACTTAACTTCAATTACGTATATATATGAAGCACTACAAAAACAAAATATTGCATGTTTTTTAAACTGTGGTTGCTCATTGATTACAAGGAAACGTGAACAACACTAAATCCATTCATGGAAATACAGATTGTTTCGGTCACCAGCAGGTCCAGTACCGAGCAGCCTCTATGACATAACCCTTTTATCCCTTTTCTCCCTCTTTGCATATCACACCACAGCGAAGGGGGTTTCTTGAATTCAAAGATGATGTAACAGGATCTTAACAATCTTTCTGCGAATCTTTCATTACGCCTTGAATAAAAGATTGCAGCAATGACCCGCTACTTTCTCACATGAAAAAAAAATCCTCATTTTGGTGTGACATTTGCAGATGTGCTGAAGGAAAGAAAATACGATCAAATTATTGTTGAATTAGGAGAGTAATTATTGGGGTGAACCTTCGGTTCTCTGGCAGCTTTGTGCATTTGGGTCATGAACAAGGAGCCATAATCCCACTGTAAGATTTAATTGTGGGCCTTCCTCTCATTTCAAAATGTCACAACTTTATTGCTCAACAAAACATCTAAAGCCGCCAAAGGGGACATAGCATAATTAGAAAAGATGTTTAAGCTCAAGAAAACGTGATTACGCCTGGATGCCTCTTGAGTTTTTTCTTGCTCTTTGGGTTTAAGAAAACAGTGCATTTGGCTGTAGCTGGAGGGTTTTCAAAAATTTTTGTTTTCTACCAGCTCAGTTTTGTTTTCTGATTTAGTTTTTGTGTTTGTCACCAGCGAAACTTCATCACTCCTCCTCTTCATCACTCCTTATCTTCATTACTCCTCATGATCGGTCCTCATCGTCATGACTCCTCACCTTCATTACCCCTCCTCTTCATCACTCCTCATCTTCATCCCTCCTCCTCACTCTTTATCTTCTTCACTCCTCCTCTTTATCACTTCTCCTCTTCATCAGTCCTCATCGTCATCACTCTTAATCTTCATCATTTCTCATCTGCATCCCCTTTTCCCTTCACTAATCTTCATCTTCATACCTCCTCCTCTTCATCACTCATCTTCATCACACTTCATCTTAATTACTCCTTCATCACACTTCGTCTTCACCATTCCTCATCTTCATCACCCCTCCTCTTTACCACTCCTCTTCTTCACTCCTCATCTTTGTCACTCTTAATCTTCATCACCTCTCATTTTCATCGCTCCTCCTCTTCACCACTCCTCATCTTCATCACCCTTCCTCTTTATCATTCCCCCTCTTCATCACTTCTCATCTTCATTGTGATGAATCCTGGAAGTATCTTGAGTTTTTTCTTGCTCTTTGGGTTTTAAGGGAACTATGCGTTTGACTGTAGCTGGAGGCTTTTCAAAAATCCTTGTTTGCAACCAGCTCGTGTTTTGTTTTGGTTGAACGCCAGAGAAACTGTGCTTTTCTCTGTAACACAGTGACAAGCCAATTAGGAATGGGCTCCTTGTGTGGTCAACAGAACAGACCCCAAATGTCCCTATTAAAACAGATTGATTCCAGCTTTGACTGCGGGGAAGGCCCTTTTACACTTTGAGCACTGGTGGATGAAGTACTTTGAGTTACTTAAAGTACAGTTACAGGGTCAAAAAGATACTCAAGTAAAAAATGTATCTAACTGCAACATGCATGATTAATTACCTGCTTGCTTCATGCATATGTCTGGAATGTTCCACGTTATGACATTAAACAACTCTACCTTGCATTATTACAAATTACCGGTGGTTTTATTATTCAGAAATGCCTAGAAAAACAGGCATAATGATTGTGAACGGCGTTGCCTCGCCACAGATCTGACCTGTAACTTGGTGTGGCTTGGTCTCCATGACGATAGAAAGGAAATATTTCTGACAAAGCAATAACATCTCAATGGACCAACGCTTTGGACAGACAATCCACCACAAAAGTTACACAATGCACCTAAACAAAATGCTAGTAAAAGTATCTAAGTACATGTTTAAAAATGTACTTAAACAGTAAAAATATTGTCAGATGTTTAGATCAATTTAAGGGTGAAATATAGTGATTTAAAAAAAAAATATTTAGCTGATTTAAGTGATTTCAATTGATTTCTTTATTATTATTATTTTTAGCCATTTTCTTTTTTGTTTCCTCAAAGTTTGGATGAAAGCTCAAATTAAATGTGCTAAAATAAAAAAAAAAAACAAGCATCAACCATTTCACAAACTGTCAAGGAAAGTGTGTTTTAACTTTTCAATCCAGATCTAAAATGTAGTGACGTAAAAAGTATAGATACACGTTCTTAAATCAGGCATGAGCCTGACTTGGAAAAAAAATCACTGAACATATATCGTGGGACCTACAACCAATAGGCCGGGGGAAAATTTGGGGATTTTAGGTGCTCTGTGGTGCAATCTGGGCAAAATATTAAGTCTAATTTTGGGATTACATAGAGGCTTTATACTAGGGCTGCACGATATTGAAAATGAATGCGATATGCGATACGGATGTCAAACATTGCGATAACGATATTATTAACCGATATTATTAACGATATTAACCTAAAAAAAAAAGCTTCGTACTTTCATATTGCCTCTATGACGTTTTTCATAAGGAGTGCCGCACGCAAAACTCTCTATGACGTTTTTCATAAGGAGTGCCGCACGCGAAACTTTCATTTAAGCTCGTCTGTGCTTTTCGTTTTTGCGACTGTACCTGCGTAACATTGGTTGCTGAAGTTTTTGACTGAATAAAATCACTGTATAGCTCCCTGTGGTTGCGTTCGAGGTGGCTGTGTAAGTTCGTCGTGTTTCCTCTCGACGTTGCGATAACTTTCCGGCACGACTTGCGCAGCACTTGCGTCTGTGACACGTCGTCCCGTCTGAAGCCAAAGTCCCAAATTCCGGAGCTGCTGTGCTTTTTAGGCACAAGTTGTTCGCTGTTGTCGTCTTCACTGACTTCTTCATTACCCGCCATGGTGACTGTAGTGTTTTCCCGTCATGCACTGCGAGTCCACGCGCTCGCTCTAGCTAGCAAAACATTAGGTTTAAGGGCGCGTCGTTTAAGGGAACGCAATAAACTCACGATTTACACATAAAACAATTAAAAAATATCGCGCATCTTTGCGATGTGGATATCGCACGTGCTATTATCGCGATGACGCTATTTTTTCGATATATTGTGCAGCCCTACTTTATACCAAGGGATTTAGGGTGACAAGATTGCATTATATGGTCATACATGTATAATAGTCATTTTTATTGTACATGATCATTAAAACCTGTGTTCTGATATTCACTACTGCATTGTTCATTGACTGTCAGTTTAAATACATGTAGATCTCTTCCATAAAAGCCCTTAGGGGCTTATACTTACATGAGCAGCATCCTACACTGTATGTTCCACTCATACCAGAAAGAATTACAAATCCCTAAACTTGGTGTTTACTGAATTCCCTGAACAGTGAACAAGATGAACAGTGTTGAACAGAGTTTACTCTATGAATTAATATAACTGGTATAGTCGGGGCATCCGCTTGCTATCGATCAATAAGGCGAGGATTTCCCGCCCCGTGAATCCTGATTGGCTGATTTCTCTTCGTCATCAAAGACTCGGAAGGTATGAACGTAGCCGATTGCCTTATAAGGAATATCTCGGTAGCTTGTGACAAATGCACATGGCTTTGATGCAAATTCTTCTTGGTCAAAACACTTAATTTCTTCAGCTGATTTAGCTTGGGTCCGGGCTGTGGTTAAGGGCCATGCGCACACAACATCAATGAATATGCACGAGAAATATTACAAGGGCCTAGCATCTGTCAACAAACACCATGCAGACGACGACTTCCCAGCAGTGTTACTCAGATCAGAGTGGACCCCCCCACCCTTCCACAAATTTTATTGCAGATTTGCATGAATCTCAGGAACCACCAGATTCATTAAAAAAAATTGCAAATCCGCAGAAAAAGCTCATGCCTGTTAAATAGTGAAGTAAAACGTATCAACTGTAAAATATGAGCTTCTTACCTTCCACCACTGACTATGAGTTACACCAGCTTTCGCCTTCAACCTATATTTTCTTGATCTTTAAACTTTCCGAGCTGAAGTTTTGGGAGCTGGTTTTATTAGAAGTGGTTGTCTTTCACTGTTGAGAGATAGTGACGCAGGGATCAGGGGGTGACAGCTGGATTACAACACGTGGGTGTAGTCCAAAGGTGATATTAACAAAGCCACACTTGGAGATGGGTGTCATATTGAAGTCTGAAGTGAGTTTGAGTGAACTGTGTGTCTTTTATCTTTTGGTGGTAATAGAGAGATTCTTAAAGGTCCTTTATTACAAAAAGTTTACTCTTGTGATGTTTGCACACGTTTGAGTAATCCTTAAGTCTGTCTCCATCTCCAAAACTTGAAATGCCCTGTTCCACCTTTTGATGTCATATAGAGGCCATCTTTTACTTTTAGTTCAATAGAGACCGGCTGAAATCATCCAACCGATTCTAGTGAAGCTGTATGGAGTTTAAAAGCACGATGGAGCACTTCCTGTATTACCACATAAGACACAAGGTGGACCAGAGAGTTTAACATTTGTAAGAAGAACACAGCCTAATGCAGGATTTATGTGTTAAATATGTGTGAATGAAACAAAACACAACTCCAGGTATGTTTTTGATGAGGAAATAACACCTTAACAGATTAGAAAATAGCGTAATATGAGAAAATAAAAGTAAAAAAAAACTGTACGATACCAGTAAAT
Source organism: Scartelaos histophorus (assembly GCA_000787155.1). Classification (NCBI taxonomy): domain Eukaryota; kingdom Metazoa; phylum Chordata; class Actinopteri; order Gobiiformes; family Gobiidae; genus Scartelaos; species Scartelaos histophorus. Next base: position 11,978 of record KN513102.1, on the reverse strand, counting down.
GTCTATTATCTCTTCATTGTCCCTTCATACATCCTCATAGCTAATTTAGTTATAATTAGAGCTACACAATTATGGGAAAAATGCCCTCCATTCTCCCACTCACACCCATACACCAATGTAAACAGACACTGGGGGCAAATTGGGTTATATTAAGTGTCATGCCTAAGGACACAATTACATTTGGTCATATTTTCTAATCAGAAGGACGCCATTTAAACACAATTAACTGTTAACATAAGAGAGAAGCATAATCAGTGACCGGGAGACCTAGAGCTATACTACAGGGTTAGACCGGATACATTATGTTACGTATTTGTTAAGTATTTTTAGTCTAGTCTTGTGTATGATATACTTTTTATGCCATTCATTGGATACAGACATTTCTAATACATACTTAGTTTATCATCACCTCCAGTATTTTGGTTGTAGTATCCATATTTATATCTTATTATTGTAATGTAATGAAGAGAGTCTATTCCAAGCATTGATAAGTTTTGTGGTTTTCTAAAAAGTTGTGCAGATTTTGTTTTTATTGGTCCTATCACGGTTCATTGTTTGGTTCATCCTTGTTTACTTATGAGGTTATAGCACAATCCTCTTTGGGGTTTTTCGGGCAATTTTTGGGTAGTTAATTATACTTTATTTTCTTCAAAAAGCAACTTCAGTAATTCAAGAGTTCAAGCATTGCACAAAAGTTAAAAAGTACTTGGAAAAAAAGAAATATTGTCATAGTATGTACATGTTTGTCTGTCTTGTTAAAGGTGGTAGGACTGATAGGAGAAAGTGCAGTGCCAGACGCTCCTTGAAGCCGTTCTTGGACCAGTGATGCTGCATTATCCAGCTGTGAAATGCCAAATGGCCATCCTGGTGTTATGAAGTCTGTGCCCAAACTATCAGTGCAAAATGACAGCTATTACACCTCTTCAGTGGGGCTTTGGCTTCACTGAGACTTGCACCTGCACATTTGAGAAATAAGTGAGTACTTTCACTTATAGTTTCAAAAGTTATAAAGCTGACGTATTATGCGGAATTGACTTTAAAATGGATATGACGCGTTAAACATTTCATTCAGAATGTTAAGATTTTTTAAGGTTCGCTCCTCAAAGTTTTTGGTGGAGGGAAACTGCTTGTCCCCATGGAGATGTTATTGCTTGGTCTGGAAAATTTTGGAATTTTTAAATATATGGGTAAAATTGGGTTTCTGTATAACTTTTTAAAATATTTACAATGTCAGGTATGCATGCATTTATGTTTGACATTTATATTAGGCATTGTTAGTGTTTTTTATGTACATGAATTGGCTAGAACCTTAAAAAATGTCATGTGGTATGACCAAGAATAACCCCTTAAAATAGTTTTATTTTTTTAAAATATGGTTGGGATATTAATCTACGTTCTGAGTAATATGAACATGATACTGATATATGAAAACATGAAAACAAAATTAGTTTAAATATTATGAGGGAAATATCGGTCGCACCACATGACATTTAAACACTTTCAAGAAAGCTTACATTTAATGCATGACAACAAAACACTTCAGAAAATATCCCAAAAAAGAAAAAAAAAATACATACAAGATTTAGAGTCATTTTAAAGAAGTTTAAAAATCAGCAGTTAAGGGCAAACGGTCGCACCACATGACATTTAAACATGCAGAAGATCTAATGATTTCTGTACAAATGATTAGTTTCCATGGAGGCCAGAGGTACTACAGGTGTGTAGGGGAAGAATTATGAAATTTGAACCTTTTTAACTGAAGTTATTGCAGTTGAACAGATGTCATTGACCCATATGCATCTAGCATTTATTTATAATGGGCGTTTCTGTTAAATACAATAATTCTTTTTGTGCATGCATTTTCTCTGGTTTAATTATGTTTATATTTCTATTTTATGATTAGACATGGACATGTGACATGATGTAGAGAGAATTCCATAGCATTTATAGTATTATAGTTACATGTGTTCAACTGTAAGAAGTCAAGTGTAAGAAAATGTGTTCCTTGGCCCTCATCATTAAATTATTCAAAGTTGTATTTTGAACATGAAGGCAGTGGTTCCATGTGAATTATTAAGACATTTTAGATCCATATTGCAATATTCAATAAACAAGAGAAAAAATAGTGATCCGTACATGTTACTATGACTTTATTATACCAAGTTAAAAACATATTACGTCCTCTTTAAGTGTGATTTTAGACAGTTGTTTTTGTCATTTAGCTAAGCGGTTAAAGCCAGATGTCAGTCATTAGAAGGCAGTAGCGGTGCATGGAGCGGTGTGCAGAGCCTCCTCCAGTCCACGCCAGGTCACACCTGGAGTCATGTGAGAGTGTGAACTGGACCATCCATCTAATAACCTCTCTCATCCCCACAGAACCCCGCTAATTCCTGTGGCCTCTCCTTGAGTCACCAGCAGCTGTACACACTGAGTGGCCAGATGTCAGGGCTCAGGGCGGACTCTTCCAACACATGAGCTCCACACTTGATCACACTACTTAAAGGTGATATTATGCTTTTTTAGGTATTTAGTATTTATATAGAAAAATCCCGCACACCGTCTTACTTGCAAATTGTGAAGATTTATTAGGACATGCAGCGTTCCTCCTCCACCCAGAGGAGGAGACCACGACCATCTTCTCAAACAAAGGGAGGCATTCTGGATCCATACTCTGCAAACTTTAGCTCCCAAAGGTCTTAATGATGATTTTAATTTGGGTATTTTCTTGTAAATAACAGATGAATAGTCTGTCATTTTGTCTCTGTTGGGTTGTACATGGGCTGGGTTATATGATCCTTGTGTATATATAGTTATGTATATAGCACACCAGTCTTACTCCATAGTTGGTGTTTATATAATATCTATATGTATTCAGATACTCTTCTGTTGTATTTTTGTATTTTTATAATTTTTCTATTACTATTAGCAATATGATTACTAATATTGTTTAATAATTCTCATTGTATTTTGAATTATGTTGTGTTTTTGGGTTCACTGTGTCTTTACGACCTGCCACCCTTGGGTGCTTGCCACACCCTATTTAAGACGCCACCTGAGCTCTCACTCTCTATTTGTCTGATGAAGGCCTCGTGCCGAAACGTTGCATGTCCTAATAAATCTTCACAATTTGCAAGTAAGATGGTGTGCGGGATTTTTCTATATGTTCTGGAGTTGCTCTCTCTCCTCCAACGCACCCGTTTTGAGGAACTGATGTGCGAAGTTCTCATCCTTAGGTATTTAGTATTAAAACTCCCATTATTTTACTATTTTCTGATCTATTTTCCTCATCAAAACTTGTATTTCTAGTTAGACTTTTTAAATTGGACCATATTATATGTCATTTGGCATCTGTTCTGTTTCATTGGTGTTATTCATGCAGCCCTGGTGTTCAGATCTTTACATTCCCACTCTTTAAAGCAGGATTCAGTAACAGTTATGGCACTCTGCGCAGTGTAGCACTTAGGGCATAGCCTGTTGCACTCTGTTATCTTACACATCTCTCCACACCATCTGTTTTTTACATCTGGCCGCGGATCCCTGTAGAAAAGCTGTCAAACATCATCTCATCTATATTTAGGAGGGCTATTATCAGCTGGTGTTGACACTCCCTCCTCTCATTACACTGTTATCACAACCTCACAACCTTTGAATTAATTAGTTACGGCAAGTCAATTAGCCTTCTTCGGCAAGTGCACCAAGCCCACAGCGACGCACCTACGACTGCAAACAGAATTACAAGTTGAGACGAAAAACTGTCAATTTAAATTTCATTGATTAGTCTGGCTTATCATTTTATACTTTTTTTCTTTGCCCCTCTCCAGCTTATTATGAAATTTCTCAAAATAAGAAGCAAAGGAGAAATTGAAAATCACTGTCAGCCCCAATTTTTCAAGTTGCCTTTAGAACCTGAAGCCTTTATGTAATATAGATGGATTTAGCAAAGATATAATGCAATACAAAATTACCTAATCAGGTGTTTGATAAATACTGTTTTTGGGATCACCACACCTTAACTAAATCCCTGTTGGAAAATGTATTTTGTAAAGGTTTAATAGAGAAAAGAAAAGTCATCAACTCATCTTTAGATTGCAGAAATGTATGGTTCCAATCAGATAATGAGATATTTGTTATATTTAGATTGGTTAGATATTATATTTTATGCTATTATAAATATCTTGACAGACTGATTGGTAAAAAAAATACAAATGAGTAACGTTGCGAATATAACAAAGCACTTATTGGTAATACTGGAACACTCTAAGTTGACTGAGGGAATGTAGTAGTCGAACATTTCTTACTACTCACTTACCATTTGGACAGAGTTTCCCTGAAGAACATGTAGATGAGGAATAATCTCTTTTGGATTCTGATGAAAAATTCTCAGTGGGAGGTTTTGCCGCCGCGCAGTGAGGCAGCCTGTTCCTAGATATCTTAGAGTTCAATTTTACAGAGATGTGGAAAAAAAAACAAAAGGTCAAGGTATTTCTGTTTTAGTCTTACTAGAACTTGATTGTTGTAACATTGACCAAAATTATGTGAGTTTTTTCCACTATGTTTCAGTATGTGTCTGCTTAAAGGCCCTATATTACACTTAGAATGTTCTTTCCTCATCACAAACATACCTGGAGCTGTGTTTTGTTTCATTCTGACATACAAACTCTGCATATTTATATTTAGGCAATGTCAAACTAGCTGTTCTTGGAAGCTACCATTATTTAAAACTGGTCTATGATGTTTTCCATAACCATTTTTAGCTCTGGTATTTCATGCATAAAACCCTACATCCCAAGGCTATGTCTATGAAGTGATACGCGCTCCTGCTTAGTTTGCATAAATGATGGCAGTCTATCCGTTTTGATATGCACACGGCTTCAGACGCTGCCCCCTGTGTGAACCTGATATTACAGCGCCAAGCCAGCGTCCACTCTTGGGACTGCATCTCAGGTGTCCAGCTGTGTCCTCGGGCTTTTTCATTAAAAATAACCACCACCGCAATTACCCAATTTGTCTATTAAAAAAATAAAGGCTAAGACCTCCCCTGCTACTTTTTCCTTTGCTGCATCCAGTGACTCAATGGTTTGGCATCATTTCTAAATAAAACTGTGTCAAGGACGCATTTCCTTTGTGGCAGACTTCTCACACTTTTGTTTTTCCTCTACTGTTTTTGTGACCATATATGGGCGTAATAGTGGGTCGCCGGTGAAAGTTGTATGGCCTATGCTCGCACACAGCACACCCAGTGGACTGTGGGTAATTAGTGTTTTAGAAATCCCATTGAACCTCCAAAGCAC
>KN513095.1:31171-53920 GCA_000787155.1 Scartelaos histophorus | reverse complement strand
CTCTTTCACTTTCATTATATCTCATACACTTCCAAACATGCGACTCAAGCTGTTTTGAAAGACTTCTTGTTTGTAAATGTTTAGGAGTGAGATAAATTAAAAAGTTGAAGTAAAACAATTACTATAACAAAACATGTTAGAAGTCCATAGCTTGGGAATAGTGTTGAGCAATAAGACCACCAAGTTGTTTATCTCATTGTCTCCATTCACCCCAAATGCTTTCGATAGATGACGCCTCTTGACTTAAAGTTTGACAAAAAGGCCACTAGAGGGAGCTAGGCACGCCTGTAGTTAATTACGTGTTCAGCTCTTCAGCGCTAAAATCAGCGTTAAATAAGTTCCTAGAGGTTGGTCTTGTGGATGGTAAAGAAGAGTTATGCAAGTCTAAGAGTCGTGGATTGTTCAGTGTTGTCGTTTTTATTACAAGTCATTTCTAGAAACAAAGTCTTATATGACCTACAGATGTTAAATCCCCATCAATAAGTTGTATGGAGGCTGCTGTCTTGAATGGCCAGTGTCCTTTGTAACCCTGATTCAAGCGGCCCTTTACAGTATTCACCCACAGCGCGGCTTCTGTCCTATTCACAGCGGCTCAGTGAAGGGGAAGTAACCTTATTGTTGCCCCCGAGCACTCAATGGGGCAGATTATCGCTTATCTTGAAGATGAGAAACACTTGTAAAATCCCTGACTGTTGCTACTTTGTGTGTGAGTTACGCGTAAAGGCTCTTTTATGTGATCGTTTGTCCGAGCAACTGTCCGTGGTGCTGAATTAAATGTGTCATCTTGATTGACATTTATGACAGGTTTGACTGAACGCGCTCTCTTTGTTTGTGTTTTTATTAATTATTTATCCTTACTCTGGTGAGCCGTGTATATTTTGATATGAAACGCGAAGAAGAAAAGATGCTCTGCGTCTTTTACGCAAACTTTGATGTGCATCCTTGAGAGCACTGGTGGTCCACCCACGCTGCACTCGGGCCTCCTCATTGCGCAAGCACCCAGACAGACTGGGGGTGGGCTGCTAATGTACGTGTATCCCAATAACAGCCAACAGTAGCTATGTGGGGCGGTGTCCAGGCGCACATAGATCAGCCTCCACTTTACGCATCATTGACTCGCGTAGGTGAACCCACGCTCATTAGGCTATTGGTGGGATGTTATTTGTTGTCTAGAGTAAAAATTGTCAATCATTAAAACACTTAGTGCATTCGAGGTGAAGGCTTCGTCAGTGGAGTCACATAAAGTTTTGGTCATGGGAGCGCGTGGATGGAGCTCGGCGCGCCTCAGCGTTGTACTTGTCGGATATGTTTTGTCCGGAATGATGCTTCCCGCGGCGGAGGCTGGCTGCAGGGAGAGGGACAATCCAACCTGCTGCACCGGGAGGAATAACGAGTGCTCTGAATACACAAAGAGAAAAACAGTGTGCTACTGCGATGCATACTGTCAGAAAACAAGAGACTGCTGCGAGGATTACCAGCAAGTGTGCCAGATATCTGGTGAGTAGAGACTTTCTGGTGCAGTTCAGCCCTAAAAGATACCCCGACTTTAGGTCAGAGAGTTCCTAAATCTTAATTCCTCTCATTAAAATTGATTTTAAAATGTGGTGCCTATATGCAGTTGTAAGTAGACAGTTATTAAGATAAGCAAACCCATCCCCAGTCCATAACCATCTCCACTTAAACGGTTGGGTTCCAGATGTCTCTTTTCTTGTCACTATCTTGGCTCGTGCTATATTTAGCCAAAGAGAGGATGGACTGACCAAACCCAAAGAAGGTCAGAATTACAGCATGAGCAGCATTTAAGTTTGAAAAGCTGTTAGTGAGGTCACTCTTGTGTTGAAATATTTCCGTTAATAGTCTCTGGATCCCCTCTGTCTTTATTTTAAGTGCACTAACAAGCACCTGCAGTAAAGCTCTCAAAGTGCAGACGCTCATCCTTCTATTTAGATGCATTTGGAGAACACAGTTAGCCTTTGTTTTACTTACATTAGAGGAGACAACAAACGTTCACAAGCCAGAGCACTTTGCAAGCCCTAAGTCTGGGCATTATACCACAGCTTTAATACAAATCACTGCATGCAACAGTTCGATAATGTGCAGTAAGGTAATTTGTGTGTTTGTACTATAATACATACACATTTCTGTTTGAAGACGCACACACGCCAACTTTTACTGCATTCTTGTTGATCCCTTTAAACTATTTTCAAGTTTTATGATGATCCTCACGCCGTGTGGACACCTGCTCTCTTCACATTGAGAATTCTGAATATTTGCAGGCCTAAACACAAGACTTTCTCTTGTCAATCAGAGGATGTGTACTTTAAGCCCCGCCCCTGCAGGTTTTATCAAAACCAGATCATGTCCTCAGCCCTGGGTACTATCTCCCACAGTTGTCCATTAACACATGTCGACTGTAACAAACAAAGTCCTAGTGATGTAAGGACACACATTACATCACGACCACAGAACATTTATTATGAAGGTATTTGTTTTATCGTAATATTCTACTGTAAAATTATATGTGAAAATCTCTTTATTTGAGTATTTCATGATTGGGTTGACAATGCACATATTTAAACAAAGTCTGGTGAAATTCCTCCTCTGTATCTAAACATAACTTAAACATAAGGGCACATGACCTCAGGTGGTCTCATGTTGTCACCTTCATAAAATAATCGCCTAAATCACATTTTGCCTTTTACTTTGCCATAATTTAGGCCATAATTTCACTTTTTTTGTTTTTTCCTGAAAAACCTGAAAAAATGACTTATGCAATTATTTCAGGAAGGTGTCGATATTCATCATATATACAAAATTTTCAAGACTTTTCCCCCCTTTTAAAATACATACATTTTTTGTTTTAAATTCATCATTGCTATGGCTCATAATGTTTCATCATTCAGAAACCCATGGGCACATTTTACAGTGAGTCTTTACAGTGAAGATGATGTGCATTTAGGAGGAGGCAGAAGCTTCCTGGGTCTGATACTTCTCAGGCCTCCTCCACAGACACAGAGCTGCACATATTTCTATCTGCAAATAAATCCACCCTCCTTTTAACTTTAAATCAGCTCACAGATATTTTTTGAATCGTCGTAGCTGGATTCATCTAGAGGCTTTTCAAAGAGGCGCTGTGTAACATTCCCCACCTGCTTGTTGCCATTAAGATGGGATTGTTCCATAGCAATGCATTAAACTATTTCCATAGAGATAAGCATGTTACCAAACCAAGTTACAGCTAAGATCTATTACATCCCCACTCACACAGTATGGATGCATGTTTTTCAGTGTGTTTTGGGCAATAAAAATACCAGAACATTCCAGGCAGAGTTATACAGTTATATTTCCATAGAGAAAAGCAGGTGACACATCCTCCATTAGAAAAGTTACATAATGCACCTTTACAATCTGCTTTTGTTCTTTGATTACGCAGGTTTCTACCTAAATTTGTTTGGCTTGGTTGAGTTTAAACATTGCTGGATCTGTTCTAATTTATCCCTGGTTGAGCACTGTTTTATTTGGACCCTGTTTGGTTTGTTCAAGGCAGGAAAGCCAATATTCAGTTTTGCTTATTTGTTCAAAGTGTTAGTGAATCTCCCTATTAGGAAACTTTAGGAAACCGTGGGCAAGATTATGCTGAGATCTTGTAATCAGTTGCTTTGTTTATGTCCCCTGCTAATATGTCTATACAGGAAACATTTACCCCAGCCTAGTTATTAAGGCTTAGTCAGACTCCCTTCACCACTATTAACAGGCTTAAAATGTTTGTGCGGTCCAATATTATAAGGTTAATGTCCCATCAGACGAGGCAGGGGACAAAAAAGGGGGATTTGAGGTTTGAAGTCATTGCTTAGAAATAAAACCAAACTGAATGGAAGTTGTACAATCAAAACTATTATAAAACTCTAAAATTAAACCAAACAGAGAGTGAATAATGTAAAGGAATGTCAGTGCTCAAAGATAATGTCTATTATCTGACTGGGACAAGAGTGACTGGAGCTTTACTAACAAGATAAGCAGATCACTTTCTCTTTTTTCCATTTGAACTTTACTAAGGACAGTGAATGACATGTTGTAGGACTATATTTGCAGACTGGTATTGAACACATTTGTGAGTTGGGATCCATATATCTTATCAGATACAATGGAAATATCATTGTTGACTTCAAGTTACACTATGGAATGAAGCTTCAAATGTTCCTCAGAATGGCGTTACATTTATCTATATACATAGAGACAAGAAGGTACCATCATAGGGCCAAGTTACAGGTCAGATCTGTGAAGAGGTGATCCAGCTCCCATATGTTGAGGCTATTTTTGAGCAATAAAGCACTTGTAATTTAGTAAATGCGAGCAATAACTTTAATACAATGCAGACATCACAGACAAAGCAATCTTCTTGAAGACTAGTGGCAAACCCTCCACTGAAAAGCTCCACAGTGCACATTTAAGTGTCTTTCTTTTAGTGTTGTCTGTAGTTCATATGTTAAGTGATCTCAGGAAACAAAACACTAACATGCAACATTACATTTAAACACTTAATGTTCTGCCTACACAATAAGCAGCAAACTTCCAATTTATTTGCAACATCTCCGAAACCTGAGCTGAACATGAGTTTTATTTGTTTAAAGCCACATGTGGTCAGTGCTTTGGGGTTAGAGGTCAGGCTTTGTGGTGCTCATGGGGGCCGGGGGGGTGAGGCTATCATGTGGGTGGTACCCGCTCTACACTGGTGGTACCACAGACACAGGAGGGGCCTCCGCTTTAGCAATTAGCCTCTGACTCTTGAAGGCTTATGGTCAGTGTGCACAGATTTAAGCCTCAGTTTAACCGGAACAAGGGATATGTGTTAACACTGGACTCAAGGTTTATGGAAAATCGTAACTCTAAAAATACTATATTTTCAGACTGATGATGTGATGTCTTTTGAATGGTGGAAAGTATTTAAAATGGAGCCTACAGGAAACTCATGAAACCCATGAATAATAGGACATTTTGCTGAATGTCAAATCTTAATTCTATAGTGTAATTGGACTAGTACTATCAGATTGCAAATATATTTTGACTTGGTTTATGGTTATTACCCCTGTAATGATGGGGTCTGTTCGAACAAAATAATAAATAGGCACAATTTCTCTGTCAGCATACATCAATTTGATGAAATTATTATTTTATTTAGTTTCAGAATGTTAAATTATTTTATCACACAGGTGCAATTGTTGTCAGTCAAATGGGCGATAGATGAACATGTAAGTTTGTGGTAATGTAATGAGGCTCAAAATTTTTGGTATTTCTTTAATAATAGGTTCTAATTTCAATTGAGCACATTATCAACCTGTATAACTGCCATGGATGTCGTGTGTAGTAGGAAGGACCACAGACACTACTGATAAAAAGAGGAAAAAGCATTGATAAGAGGATAAGATGTCTGCCCTTTCCCCTCTGCTCCATGGGCACAGTGTGAGTGTGTGACGTGGGAACAGCCTGTGTCAGGTGGGCAGCACTAATGCACAGGAATGTACAGATTCCACAGTGGCTTTGTGGATGTCACTGAGACAGCCCCCCACCCGCCAACAGCCCCATGGGAATAACAGCAGGAGCAGACTCTTCAAAGTCCTCTTTCTCTGGCACTCGCTCACTGTCTTTTGTTCCTGTACAGTGCAGTGTAGCAATATGAGTGAAATCCAAGAAGACTGCTGGGTTTGACATCAGCTCCAGACAGCTAGACACATCATTTTCACTTTTGGCCAGTACCACATTCACTCCCTTTATATACTAGGACATTTACCACTGCTTATGAAATACCACCTGCTCATGTTTGGCGTGCTTTGTTGTCATGAACAGAGCAATTCGTTTATAAGCGCACCATCTTACTTTTTGGATGGAGAGTTCGTCTACTTGTCTCCATGGAGATGTTATTGCTTTACCTGTAATGTTCCACAGTATGGCATTAAACTTCTTCAAGATAGCAAGCAAGTCGCAGCAAGTTAGAGGCCAGATCAGAGGAGAGGAAAACCCACTCACAATGAAAATGCAGATTCTAAAGGTGTTTTCTTTTAGCAATAAACATACCTGTATTTGAATGAATGCAAGGAAATATGTTTAATGCCCTACTGTGGAATTTTCTAAGCAAAGCAATAACATTTCCACAGACACAAGCTTCTGATGAAATTATTAAAAAAATTACATAAGAACTCAATAAACTGGCTCCCCAGTGAGTTGATTAAAAGCTTAAAATCATCTTGTGCAGTGACTGGAAAGTTATTTGGCTCCACATATTCCAGCTGTGGTTTCATACAGAGCAGTTATCCAAGATTTTCAGAACATGTTTTTTAATAATTCTATTAGTCAATTTTACACAAATGAATACTAATAAAAACCTGTATGGGAAATCTCTTTAGTCTGGTACTTTGTTTATGAAGTGTGGAGTTCCGCTTTCAAAGGGGCCTGTTAAAAGTCCACTGCTATTAAACGTCCATGGTGGACAGGCGTAATTATTGTTTGGGACGTTTGGCTTTGATCAGCACAACCATCTGACTTCCTTGTGGCACAGATGTAATTGCCTTAATCAGTCGACTGAAAGGGGCTCCTGATTGCTGCTGCCACTGTTGCATTCAGTGTGGTGCTGTGTTTGTGTGCATGTGTGTTTGTTTAAAGGAAATAAAAACTGAAAAAAAAAAAACAAAAAAAAAACCAGGAAGCAGAAGAAGCCCCCATAGACATTTAATAAGAGCCCCCACCACCCAGACTCATTACTGTGTTATAGAGCAGGAAAAACTACATGTTAATACACTACACTTGTTATGTTACTTGTTATGGGTACAAGTGTTCAGTTTTGTCAGGCATATTCAATGATCACATCTGAATTCTTACGGTCATTGAATGCATAAACCCATTCAAGTGCAAACAAGTTATATTGACCTATTATGTTGCAATGATGAAATAATTAATTTAACTTTTTGTTTAAAATTCTGTAATTTTTCAACTCATCATAATTGTAGTTTTCATTCATGTGTTTTTTTAATATTGAAAATTAGCTTCATGGCATTTTAACTCTACGTGTGTCATCCAGAGAATGATTTACAAAAAATAATCACAAGTAAGTCCAGAGCAATGGGCGAGGATTAAGGTAAGTGAAAATAGGAATTTTCTGAGCAACATACCCACACTTCCTGAAGATGTTATGGCTATGCCTGGAAAGTTTCTCTGAATGGCACTTCATTTATCTACAGTATATCCTTGAGAAGGTGACACCAAAAGGCCAAGATACAGGTCAGGTCTGTAAGAAATAATCCAGCTCACTTGTTTTTAGGATATTTTTGAGCAATATAAACATCTGAAATTTAGAAGTGCCATTCAGAAGTGCCATTCAGAAGTGCCATTCAGACAAAGCAATAACATCATGTATCATCCTGTGAATGATTTATTTATTTTTTTAAGTAATCACAAGTAAGTTTGAGCAGTGGCTTGAGTTCGGAGGTCGGTGAAAACAGGATTTAGCTGAAATACAACACACGGTAACTTAAAACACAAAAGCAGCTAACAAGATCAGTTTCTATTTCTTGTGTGTATATTTTAGGCCTTTATTCATAACATCCCCAGTTAGTCAATATTATTCCTTGCTCTCCCAGCAGCCATTGACTGTGAGGTGGGCCCATGGGGCTCTTGGTCTCCGTGCACCTCTCCCTGTGGCATTGGCAGCACAGAGAGGAGTCGACAAGTGTCCGTCCCACCCAGAAACGGAGGAATGCCCTGTCCAGACCTGAAGCAACGCCGTGGCTGTTATGGAAACAATGCCGTCTGCAGCTCAGCCAAAGGTAAATCTACAAATCAGAGTCTTTGTTTCTTGTCATGCATGAGTCAATGTGAAATGTGAACAGGCTGTTCTTAAGAAACAAAGATTTTAATGTTTTAATATCTCGGGGGAACTGGATTTTTACTTGAGCAATACGTCTGCAAACATCTGGTGCAAACTCTTATCTCGGTTTGCACTCTTTCAAAAATACACCAGTGTACTGAGCTGTAAACATGTTTTGTTAGAAAAAGACTGGAAAAAGTTACACTGACTAGATCACAACTTGAAATTATATAATATAAAAAAAATGTTATGTTATGCAAATTTGCAGAGGTGGCAAAGATCCTGCCTGATTCATACAAGAGGAACTTCAAAGACCCATGGAGACGGCCACACATGATGATGAAGGAGGAGAAGGCCAGGTACATGTTAAACTACAACATAATCATGAAACACAGTCACATCCCTGTGGCTTTCAAGTGTTTCATTACAAACTTGACTGATATTTATGGAGGAATTACACATTTTAACTAATATAAATGAGGTAATGTTCTAATTACCTATTATCTAAAATGTTACATTCAATTTCATATTAAATTTCATTCATTAATTTATGATAATGAACTGTGCACTGAAAGCATGACAATGTTTGCTGTTTTTGCCATGATTAACTCTTAGCTTAACTATGTCTGTGTCAGCTCTAACTGGCACACTGTTTTTTGGTTTGTTTTTTTTATATTTGTTTCTGGACAATGTTTGGCTTACCGTATCAATGTATTTATGTTAACATTATACATGCAACACCATGGTTTACTCTAAAAATGGTGATAAGGTTGATTTGATTTAGCATGTTTGTTCTTTTGTTAATTATATTTAGTAATAATAATAATACTTTGTTCTTCTAAAGATAAAACACAGAGATCAAGGTTTTTTTATACTATAAAAGGAGCTAACCTTCACTGATAAACACTGTCTGTGTAAAAGGTCAGCACAGCCCAGTTCTATGACATCTTCAGTGTTGTCTGTTGGAGTGATGCGGAGGAGTAGATAAAATCCTGTCAAATTTCTATCTAATTAAACTGACATGAGATTACATATAGTTTTGTCAGTGTCAGAGAACTATTACTCATAAGTGGTGTTGACATCATTTGGTAATTTATGAGGAATGTAGTTAAAAATTCAGATTACAGAAGATAATCCATCCATCTTCTTCCGCTTATCTGGGGCCGGGTCGCAGCGTCAGCAGTCTAAGCAGGGACTCCCAGACTTCCTTCACCCCGGCCCCTTCCTCCAGCTCCTCTGGGGCGACCCCGAGGTGTTCCCAGGCCAGCCGGGAGACATAATCCCTCCAGCGTTTCCTAGGTCTTCCCCAGGGCCTCCTCTCAGTGGGACATGCCCGGAACACCTCCCGAAGGAGGCGCCCAAGAGGCATCCGGACCAGATGCCCGAGCCACCTCAGCTGACTCCTCTCGACGTGGAGGAGCAGTGGCTCTACTCCGAGCTCCTCCCGTGTGACTGAGCTCCTCACCCTATCTCTAGCAGCCCTGGCGGAGGCCAACATGCACCGGGAACAGGTCTGACTTACTGCCGGCAATGCGAACACAGCTCCTGCTCCGGTCGTACAGTGACCGGACAGCCCTTAGCAAAGGACCCCGGACCCCATACTCTCAGAGCACCGCCCACAGGACACCACGAGGGACCCGGTCTAATGCCTTCTCCTGATCCACAAAGCACATGTGGACTGGTTGGGCAAACTCCCATGAATCCTCGAGCACCCGATGGAGGGACTCCATATCTTCAGCCTCCCCCGGGATCCGAGAGAAGCTCTCCCAGAGGTGTGAGTTGAAGGTCCCTCTGACAGAGGCTCTCCCAGACATTCCCACCAAACCCTCACTACACGCTTGGGCCTGCCATCTTTCTAACACTTCCTCCTCCGCCAGCGGACCCAACTCACCACCGGGTGGTGATCAGTTGACAGCTCAGTCCCTCAGAGTCGATCATTCACCTCAGGCCTAGGGTGTCCTGGTGCCACGTGCACTTATGGACACCCTTGTGCTCGAACATGGTGTTCGTTATAGACAAACTGTGACTAGCACAGAAGTCCAATAACAGAACACCACTCGGGTTCAGATCAGGGAGGCCGTTGCTCCCAGTCACCCCACTCCAGGTGTCCCTGTCGTTGCCCACATGATCGTTGCAGTCTCCCAGTAGGACAATGGACACAACAATAAGAGACCTGTCCCCGACCTGGAGGCGCAGTGATGCGACCCTATCATTCTGCCGGGTAAACTCCAACACACAGCGGCTGAGCTGTGGGGCTATGAGCAGGCCCACACCAGCCCGCCACCGCTCCCCACGGGCAACTGCAGAGAAATGGAGAGTCCAGCCCCTCTCGAGGGGTTCCAGAGCCCATGCTGTGCGTGGAGGTGAGGCTGACTATATCTAGCCGGTAATGCTCAACCTCCCGCACAAATTCAGGCTCCTTCCCCCAAGCGAGGTGAGATTCCATGTCCCCAGAGCCGGTCTCCATGCCCAGAGATCCGGTCGTCGAGGCCCCGGCCTTCGACCGCCACCCAAATCTCTTTGCACCAGCCCACAAGATAACCCAAGAATGATAAATTAGATTACAACATATATGAAATATTTAATTCCATTATTATACCTTAGTTGTGTGAATGCAACTATATTTTCCTAGAAAGTTTCTCTTCTACTTCTCCTAGCATCTGCCACCATGCAATTATTTATATACCAAATGCAGCTCTCTTCATTTTCTTTTAAGGACATTTTTATAATCTGTAGGCTTTATGTGGCAGTACTGAAGTAAGCAAAAGAGGGGACGAAGAGTGGGGCACGACATGAAAGAAAATGGCATATGAACTGCTGCCACTAGAAAATCATGCCCTAACTCGCTTCACTTAAAAAAACCCAGAACATCCACATCAGTTTCAGCGTTATGTTTATGGGCAGAAACTTCCCTTGTGAATGTTGTTGATTCTTGATTATTCAATGGGAAAACAAATAGTTCTTTCAGTAGACCTAAGCACACTGGGATGTCTATAGCCTTTTTACTATGGGCTGTAGTGCACTGACAAACAGCTGTGTTGATGTTAGAGACAACCTTAGCCCTGCTGGATCACCTTCAAATGGAGCACAACTCTTTCAGGCCTTTGTTGTGTCTGTGTCTGGTTAGCCTTGATCAAGGACAGCTGATCTGGATGACTTCCTGGTCTGAATTAATCACAAAGCTGAATGCTACTGCTAAGAAAGTAGGAGTACTGTATTAAAAGAACTGAATGAACTATAATAAAGGTATGAGTATCTAGTAGAAAGGCGCAATCTGCCTTTCAATCGATATCTAACATCTGTCAAATAATATGAACATGTTGAATGGACAGTATGCAAAAAACAAAAGAATTTATAGTGAAATGAGCAACAGTAGCTCTTTATGAGTAAAATAGATTTTGGCAAATACTTGGAATGTCTTTATCATTAGTATGATACCCCCACTTTTCAATATGTCTTTATCCTGGTCAGGATATATTCTATGAAGTAATCAAGTAATACCATCTGGGTAAAACCTTAAGCTACATTTCAGTGTAGTTTAAGGTTTGATGTTTTTTTATTTATAGATAAATATAGAACAGGCCTGGGTCTACAGGAGTGTAAAAGGGTGCATTGCAATTACCAACACATGCACCCTCATTTCAGGTGCCTAAAATAATGACACTTAATGGTAGCGTATTATCTCTGCACCCCTTTGAAAATGCATCCTCAGCCACTTTGTTCTGCACACGGGTAAGTTATGGAAAAATTATTTTTCAGCTGCTACTGATTAAAAACCATTTACCTAGTTGTTTTGAATGTGATCTTACCATTGGCCTTAACATAGTGTTTCTGTTTTGTTGTGCAGTTACTGTGTGTACCTGAGGGTGAAGCAGGCCAGCGTCACATGTAAACTGAAGCTATGGAGTGCTCAGCTGGTGAGGGACAGACTCCTCTGTGCAGAGTGTCAGAGCGACGCCATGTCCAAGTCAGACCGCTGTGGAGGGGATGGTCTGGAGGGGTCTAGGTAAATAGTCAATTAATTGCCTCCTTTTAACTGTAGAGGAGAGAAAGAAAACATTGTGGAGTAATTGGTGTATGTTTAAAGAATTATTAAGTTTAAAAAATAATGTTTGCAGTTTTTATTTGGATCTTAAAGCTAATCAAATGCTTGATAGATCCTTGCTTTGTGTTGTCTAGTGTATGGCAGCCAATGGCACATCAGGTTGAGATTTTAGGGGCAGTGGTTTCACCCCAGCTCCAGCTGAACTACACTGTCATTATTGTGTCCTTGGGCAAGAGACTAAGCTCTATGCAGCAAATCCACCAAAAAGATGATTTTTCTCAGTAATCACTATATTTTTTCTAGACCTAATAAATTTGATGTATGTATTTTCTGATTTAGGACGTTCTGGGTGGCAGCCTCAGTTTCTGGCTGCCATGGCTCGTGGGTGAGAGAGTCTTCGTCCGAGGGCTGTCACTGTCCACCTTACTCTGTGCTCTTTGTGTGAGTCCATTTGTCTAAACACAGGAGCAACACAAAACAAGCTACAAGGGACTTTCTATAGAGTTTACACCACTGAACATCACCAGCATCCTGCCACTATTTCCACTGTATTGTATTGACAATGATAAATAAGCTCACAGCAATAGCATTTTAAAGCCACATTAAGTCATTTTTCTTCCTAAAACACAATCCTCTATATTGCTTTTGCTTATCTACCTCCTCTTTTGTAGGTGCATAAGTTATGATGCACCATGATGATGTACAAATGAATAGATATTATTTTGCTTTATACATTTTATATTTTGACCGTGTTGTGTACTGTAAATGTGCCTAAAGTTGTCCAGTCTAAAAATGAGGGTTAGAAATTTTTTTACATTTTACTTAAATGTTTAAGTGTGTGACATAAATTACACCATGTGACCTACAAGCCAAATACAATGCCAGCTTAGCTGACTCTCAGGTCTGAAGCTTAACTTTTATGTTAAGTTTATAATTGAATGGAGTACAAACAAGGCACAAGTGTTTGCTTGCTTTTTTTTTTTTTTTAAACAAATGAAAGGTCCACTGGGTAACTTTCTGGTATACTGGCATACTGTGGAACATTATACATCTACATCTATAGTAGGTAGAATACACTTTCCTCCAAAAAAGTTATGCTGAGCACCTTTTAAAATCTCCACATTCCTATAGTTTTACTTCCACATGCAGCCTCTAGACTGATGTTAGTTCTAATATCAGTAACACCTGTCTACTTTTACAAGCAAAAGGTCTTGTGTGTAAAAGCTTTTGTACATCTTCAACAGAAAGGCACAATCTAACTAAGAGCCGTTACACTCAATTTATCAATTAACAAGAAAAACTCCCCTCACTCCCAGGAAATCTGCTACCAGTCCTCCTCATTCCACCATGTTATCACAGGCTATGACCTTTCTAGCCTATGCGTTTGTGTTTATTTATTATGATCTTTTTTTTTTTTTTTTTCATAATTGTAGCGCAACATTGCATATTTTGTACACTGACTTTTAGAAATAAAACATATAACCTCTCAATTTCATGTTGTTAGACTTGCCATCCAAACCTCACTGAAATGTTTACTTATACCATAAACAGGTACTTAACCATTAGAAAGGCTCATTCCTGGCATGCTTCCCTGAGTGTAAACTGAATGACGACAAGCAAATAACAGGTAATGTATGTAATCTTAAGTTTTGTATAACCATATCCTTAAATTAGGAGGTGTTTTGTGATGTAACACGTTTCTGGGGAATGTGTCAATAAGTTGAGGTATACACTTGGGATAAATGGTTAAGCTTTACATCATGTGTAAACACAGACATTTGGCTTATTTGACAGTTACAGTTAGTTAATTCTTTGGATTTAAGGGTGACATAACAGTGAAGAGAAAGAAAAACACAAGGTAAGAGGTTCAGATTGTTTTGCATTTGAACTTGCTCTATCAAACTCCACTGTCTGCTGCTGCTCACCTCCTATAAGCCCTGATACAACTGGGCTTGGTCAGCACAACTCTTTCTTTTGTCTTAGTTCAACAGTGACAGTTAAAGTGCTGTATGTGTCCTGTTCACCTTCGACCTCCCTGGCTGCTGTGGTCCTAACTCAAACTCTCTGGTCCATGTCTGGCCCAGTGCCTGATGTCCATCCACAGCAGTGTGTTCTAGGATTACTCCCCCTGAAAAGGGGGGCATTCCAGCTCTGCCAGCCTTTGTCACAGAGTGGTCACTGTTTGCTTTGTACAAGACAGCTGTTCAAAGCCCTGTAGCACCCAGAGGGGGCACAATGTGTAGCCTACTATATACTTTATTCATTATATTCTTAATTGCCATAATCCATCTTCTTGGAGCACAATATTGCTGTCACAAGACCTATATTATTATCTCAATATCCATAGCAATTAACAATTCCAAACAAAATGTATCTCCGAATAGAAAAATAAAAATAAAAATGTTGAAACCATTATTATTCAATTAGAATTGACAAGCAACAAATAGATTAGTTTAAAGAGCAGACATAACATTGTCCAACCTCTTTTAAACTTTCTGTTATGAACACCCAGCTCTCAGTTCAACATAGTTTTTGAAAATCCGTACTACAATTAGCAGGGCATCCTAATGAGAGCTTGCAGGGCCTGTAAAAGCAGCTGGTCCAGCATGGAGGAATGATAATGAATAGACCCTTGAACACAGAGACCTCACCTGAGCTATGCATCAACACAGCTGCACCTCGCTAGACGGCATTGAAAACAAACCTGTCAGGATCATATTGAAAGCAACCAACATTGCTTTGTCTTCATGGCTATGCCTCATTACACAACAGGCCATTTTCAGTGTCTGTGCCTTTTCCCACAGTTTGACAGTGTTGTTGGTTTAAAACAGAGTACCAAACGTATTCAAGAGGCTTATATTATTTTGGCACCACCTTGTGGACATTAGGTGTAGGGATAGTCACGACATTTTATTTTAAAATCCACATTCATACACATTGGCAAAAAACAAACACACGTTTAAGCAAGATTATTAAAATAATCTTGTTTTAATCAGTTTTAACACCTGATATGTTTATATCTTATAATCTCATAGATTTTACAATACATTTGCATATTACATATCTAAAGATAACAATAACATAACAACAAATATAAAATTTAATTGACAAAACAGACGATAAGGACACAAGTGATGCATATCATGGCACCCTGTTGAATTCTCAACAAATGCTCTGTATTGTACACAGTGCATGTGAGTTTACATTAAATATTAAGGCAGTATGCTAATAATTGGACCGAGAATGCACACTTTTGACTGTGGACACAAATTAAGAATATCTTTTTTTAAAAAGCATGTAACATATCAGCCTAAAAGTGAGCAATATGAGATAGAGTTTGTCAGGAAATGTCCCAGTTTTATTTTTATTTCAGTCTTTTCATCTGTTGGTTTGTGTTATTAATCTTTAGATCCATGTTGTCAACCTTATTCATGAGAGAATTAATGGAGTCATCTTGCTCATCAATTTCAGACTGCAGACCCAGTCCAAGACTTTTCAGTCTTCTAAGACCATCTGACATTTCATCTAATTGTACAAATCAAAGTGAGAATTAGTTAGGAGTAATATGCAGTGAACCAAATGTTGAATATAAACAATTAATAATATACCTAGGTTGTTGTCCAGGGTTTGGTGTGCCTCTCTTAGTACTTTGTTTTTAGGGTAACCATAAGAACTGTCACCTGTGGATGAAGCAGCTCCAAAACCTATGAAAAGCCAAATAACAAAAAACAAAACAAAACATATGTTAATCACACATTAAAAAGCAGAAAAATAAGTTGAGACAAACTAACCTCCAGTATCAGCCTTTCTCAGGTTGGGGTGGCTAGCTTGGTACTTATCTTCATTGCCCCTACTGTCTGATAAGGCATTCTGCAATCTGAAAGAGTAAATATATTATGGTAATTTTTCAATTAGTGAGTGGTAAAAAGTAACAAAGGTCATACGTGTAACAGGAATACAGTCAAAGTATAAGATAATAAGAATCATAATCTCATTAATTTACAATAGCACAAAGGTTTACTTTACTGATATAAATATTCAATCATTTAATATTCTTGTGAGTGAATTTATTCAACTGAAAATGTACATTTTAAACAGTTAATTACAGCCCAAAAGTGTAGTGTAACAAAAGCTTTATAAAGACTATTGGAAAAGAATACCTGTCACTGGCCTGGTAAGGTTTAGGGTCCTCAGGGGGTGGCTTTGTCTCTGGTTTTCCTTTAAAATAATTCACTAATCCACCCCACACACTTTTTATACTGTTGATGTGTCTCTGACTAGTTTTTAGGTCCTCGTCCATGTTGTCAAGCATCTTGTTCGTCCTCTTCAGAGCTTCCCCTTGACGCATGAGCTCCTAAAGAAAAAGGATTCCTGTTGTTTTAATGATGATATTTTAAACCACATATATGGCTAAGGTGCAGGGAAATATATAAGCAGGCCAAGATCATTGGACATTAGGGATAAACAACAGGTTTTACAAATAAAATAATTATTGAGTTTTTATTGGAGTAATAGTATTTATTTTTTATTTTTTGGAAATTGGGTGGGTGATTTGTGGCTTTTGATATAACATTATTTACTGCAGAATACAAAAAAAAAATACTGGACAAACAGGAGCAAATCATACCTCTGCCGTGTCAATGCCCATCTTCTCTGACTCATAGATGAGTCTAATTGAACGGTAGCTACTTTCCACCGCAGAATGAGCGGTACGCGCCACTTCTTGCTCTAGGTACTTTTGTCTTCTCTCTGCTTCACTTAATCTGCTGTCACCAAAGTCATCGTCATCAAATCCTCTGTCCCTTTTAGGCTTAAAATCTTCATCGTCATCATCAGCAAATGGGTTGTGGGATTGTGGGTAAGCCATCTGTTGAAAAAAAAAAAGACCGAGTCACCTTTCTTTGTAAAGTATAATCCACCTCTGGCGAATGTATGCATTAAACAATATCTTACATTATGAAGCATTTAGTGTCATATTTCTTTTTACTAATGTTACAAAGTTTACGTTTGTGGCATGCAGTTAGAATATGTTACAAAAATCTGGTTAAATGTCTCAACTCCGACTAGCAATGCTAGCTGGTTAGCAGTTGTTTAGAGAACGAACTAATTCCAAATATCCACGGATCCAACAGTTGTAAAGACAGACAATTTTCACTACATTAAAGAAAACAATACATGCTGACATACATAAGCGACATTGATAATAAAAAAATTAAAAATCAAACCTTTTCCGAAGGACTAGAACAGTGAGAACAAGACGACAAGGCGCTGTTGTTGCTCAGCTGACAGAAAAATTCCGGTCACGTGACATGACGTTAGAGTTTGACGTTTGAGATATAATAGGTTTTTTAATACGTTTTTATTGTTATGCAAAAATGAAAAATACATAGAGCATTACGTGTTCTATGGGCCTACATCAAATGAGCACGTTATCACATTTTCATACAATTTCACACAGTACTGACAGAAATGTTCCTACCGACTTACCGTACTGCGGTTTATTCAGCGCTTGTCTCTGTCCCTCCCATCGGTGCAGCTCACAGATGAGGTGTAAACATGTCGGTGATGGGGGGTAGCACAAGAGGATTTTACTTTAACACTGTTCTCTCTTTAGCTCGATCTTTAGCCGCGCACCGCCCTGCACCAATCGAAAAGGTAATGTCTGTTTTATTGCATTAAACTAAAGATTATTAGCAGCAGGATTGCGCGCGGTTGAGCTTCGCTTCCGCACAGCTCATAGTGTTCAGGGTTAATGGTGTTGACAGGTGACAAGAGCCATAGTGTTGTGCTTATTAATGCGTTATTGCTGTCAGCGTATATGGTATGGATTTGCTGTCAAATTTAAACTTGTAGCACCATCAGAAGAGGAGAGGCAAACACTACAGTCAAACGGATTCCTGCCGAAGCATGACAGGCCAAAGTGTTTACCTGTTGATACATTCTGTAGGCTACCTGTAAAGTGGTATCGCCTATATCAGTTGTTATGCTCTTTGGATTTATGTTGTAACGTTATAATATTTTTTGCTGTGTACGATTTTTTTCAATGTTTTCCTAATTTCTCAATATATGGTCTTCTTCAGGTCAAAAAGCTACAATGCATGTGTCCACTGGAAGTGCGTGGTGTGTTTACTCTAGATGTAAGAAGACGAGATGCTGTGGTTGCATTGGGGGTCTTCCTGGTAGAATCTGGATTACAGGTATATATTTATTTAACAATTGTAACTGTAACAGTGTAAATGTAAAGCAAAATGCTCAAAGAAGAACTTCAAGATAGGGCATTAATCAGTCAATCAAACAATTACCTACATTTATTTTTCCTAAGATTGTGATTACTTTACTTCATTGCACTAATTTATGATATTTTTCTGATTCTCCTTAGTTTATTATTACATAAGGAGTGTTCCCCGTGCCATGCTGTGCAAGCTTTTGTGCCTAATGATATTTTTTTCATTGCAGCACAAAGAAATACTTGTTCCCTATTTACTAAGCCTATTGAAAGGGCTGCCTCAAGTTCAGTGGATTGAGGAAAACTCCAGAAAGCATGGAAAGGGTAAAAAACTGAAAGAACAGGCCATTTAAAATCATTAGAATTGAAATGTGTTAAGATGATGAAAAAAGACATAACATAAAGGCACAGCATCATTTTATTGTGTAAATAAAATGAAGCAAAATGCATGTGCTTGCTTTGCAGAGTTTCTGCCTGTTGCAGAAAACTTTGGATTCTGTTTAGTGACACTTTTAGCAGATGTTGCTCAGCGAGATCCTCATTTTAAGGATGAGGTCAGTGATTGCAACAGTATGACATGTCTCTGTGAAATTGTATGCATTTTCACTATATATATATTTCCAGATTTTGAACACATTAATGGAAGTTATGGAACTATTGCAAGAAATGTGCCAAACCCCCGATAATCATGACAAAGGTGCACAAAATAGACATGAAGACATGAAGACATGTCTGCATCCTTTGACCTCTGTTCTCTGTTTTCCCGATAGTTTACCTCTGTAGGTATGTGGTGCCAAGCCTTTTGGGCATGACCAGGGCTTTTGGACGCTACAGCATCACAGATGAAGCACTGCTGTCTAAACTGTTCCCCAAAGACTCTCCTCAGACACATGCTGTGGTGGAAGAGCCTGAGGGAGTACGTCGTAGATCTTTTAATGACTTCCGCTCCATCCTTCCCTCCAGTCTTCTGACAGTATGTCAGAGTGATACAATGCGGAGACGCACAGGTACCAGCCACGACTCCTGTTCACAGGTCCGTGCAGGGTTTATTTGAAAATGCACAATTTATTCTTGTAATTATATACATTTCTTTCTATTTGTTTCCCTGAATTGTATGTTCATTGTTTTCTCAAAGGTGTGCACAGATCCTGGAGGTCATTCTCCCTGTTCTCCCACAGCTCCTGTTTCACACTATTTTGAAGGTACAATAGCTGAAGCATTCTTGTGAAGACAAACTTATATGTTGAACATATTCTGATTTCAGGAGCTTACCTCTCAGAAAGCAGCACAGTAGATCCAAACTTCTACTTCTCGACTGTCAGCTCCAGTTTCTCCATGTCTCCTCTGTTCATGTGCACTGAAGAACAGGAGGAGGAGGTGTCTGTGGATCTGCTGAGGCAGCTACTTGGCATGGTACTGTCAAGTCACTCATTTTGAAGCTCACCTCTTCCTCGCGTTTATATTTTCTGTTTTTAATTCACAGGTTAAAAAGTTAGTTTCAGACTCCTTCCTGAAATCAGTGGATGCCACAGTATCTGAAGTTACAGAG
This sequence comes from Scartelaos histophorus, assembly GCA_000787155.1. NCBI lineage: Eukaryota > Metazoa > Chordata > Actinopteri > Gobiiformes > Gobiidae > Scartelaos > Scartelaos histophorus. The sequence continues at coordinate 34,242 of KN513095.1, read as the reverse complement.
GTATACAATAAGGTTTTACTCTCTGTATGCAAACCAGTACAGATTTTGGTTCTGCTTGCTTCTACTAACAGTGTAACCTACTGTGGCCTTCTAATATGCTTCTTGTTTTTTATCAATAGTCTCATCCTGGGATTAATCTTTTCTACAAAACGTTCAGTGACCCTCTCTATGTATGTGTGTTTAAAATGCTGCGAGACACACTCAACCATATCAGAGGTAAATTATGTTTATTTTTAAATACTAATTCAGAAAGGTGCTTTAGTTCATACGTATATAATGCTTTGCTCATTTAAAGCTTTGCCAGCGGCTTTCGTACGAGAAGTGCACGACTTTGTACTGGAACAGTTCAGCAGCAGTCAGTCAGAGCTGCAGAGGGTACTTCATGACACTGGGGGGTTGCCAGGGGAACAGAGCCCCCTCAAGCTCCGTTGCCAAGCCAATGCAGCCTGTGTGGACCTCATGGTGTGGGCTGTTAAAGATGAGCAAGGTAATTGATTGTACCACATTACTGGATATGTTTTTGTTTCATAATTAAATTATCCTGGTTATGGTTGCTGAATGTGTGGTATTCCATCTTATAGGAGCAGAGAATTTGTGTACAAAGTTATCAGAAAAACTACAGTACAAAACTTCCAGCAAAGTCATCATTGCCCACATGCCCCTCCTTATCTGCTGTTTACAGGTATAAACACATTCTTGTTTATTTAAATATTTTAAAACATAATTTTGAGATACTATCATTTTTTACAGGGAATTGGGCGTCTGTGCGAGCGTTTTCCAGTTGTGGCAAACTCGCTCACCACCTCACTTAGGGATTTCTTGGTTGTCCCTTCGCCTGTTCTTATTAAGCTCTACAAGTACCACAGTCAGTACAGCACAGGTACAACACTGAATGTATTTTACATTTGTGACCAAGAACCATGGTTTGAGCGTCAGGGACATATATACATATTGTGCTGGACATATTGTCCAGCATTGAGCACATGTTTCATTGATCTGTTGCAGCTACAACTCAATAGTTTCCTATTCACATTATTCTCATTTTGATTGTTACAAACATGAATTCTGTATGTGCATAGTTATGGATAAACTCTTCTGAATCACCATCATTTAATTAATTATTTTGTTTACCTTATTTACATGCATATCCAGGTACAGGAGAAATCAGGATCAGTGTGACCAATGAGTATTCCCAGTCCACACTGAATGTTCTGTCAAACAGAAAGGACCAACCATCTATGTATGAGCAGCTCAGAGATATATCCATCGATAACATCTGCCGGTTGGACACTAAATCAATCTTTCTCTTTTTTAAAGATTAATTTATTTGTAACTAACTTTGTATTCCTCCCAATTGTCAGAGGTCTAAAGGCTGGTCTGACAAAAGATGATGACATTGTTAAAGCTTTTCTGGCCAGTTTATCCATTCGTCTGTACATTTCACAGGAGAGTGACAAGTAAGCTGATCTAGAATATCTCATCACAGAATATGTGAAGTCTGATATTAAAAGTGAAAAACTCTTAAAAACCTTCATAGGGATGCACACCTAATACCAGACCACACCATCCGAGCCTTGGGCCACATTGCTGTAGCTTTGAGAGATACACCCAAAGTCATGGAGCACATTCTTCAAATCCTCCAACAAAAGTTTTGTCAGCCTCCATCACAGTTGGATGTCCTTATAATAGATCAGCTCGGCTGCATGGTCATTACAGGAAATGTGAGTTATATTATATAACTGGTATCTATGAGTTTAATTGGTTCTATGTTTTCTAGTTAATTTGAGAAGGTTTACAGATAAAGATCTCACAGTAGTTTCTGCTTTTGGAATGAACTGAATATTGTATGATAGAACAAAATTACAAGCTACAAGTTCTATGGTGCACATTATTGAGTGATACGTCTTTCACAATGTCTTAACACTACTTTGCAGCAATATATCTACCAAGAGGTGTGGAACCTTTTCCAGCAGATTAGTGTAAAGGCTAGTTCAGTGGTCTACTCTGCTACCAAAGATTACCGGGATCATGGCTACAGGTTAGTGCATTAAGTTTAGTTGCCTATATCTGGTATTTGGGTTCAAAGGATAATTTCAGCTTTCAAAATCAGACAGGCTGTTTTAAAGTATAGTTGATTGCTAAATCTGTATTAACATTCATGTATTTTTGTTTAAGGCACTGTTCTTTGGCAGTAATCAATGCTTTGGCAAATATTGCTGCCAACCTCCAAGGAGAGCAGCTTGTGGATGAACTGATGGTGAACCTTTTAGAGCTGTTTGTTCAACTAGGTTTGGAAGGAAAGCGGGCCAGTGAGAGGGCCTCTGACAAGGGGCCAGCTCTCAAAGTAAGTGATATACTCCAAGAATTATTTTAATAAAGTGTATGGTAATGTCAAAAGTCTCCCCATCATGTTTGTAGGCCTCAAGTAGTGCTGGAAACCTTGGAGTCCTCATTCCAGTTATTGCTGTGGTAAGTAAGTGTAACCTTTTAACAAGGCTGCTTTGTACAATAATATAAAAACACAAAGCATATATCAAATTAATTTTATTAGTTTACTTTTGGCAACACTCAATAGTGAAAACATTAGCCAACAATAAAATGACTTCAAAGGCAACTGTATTGTTGCAAGGCTAATTTTTTTGTTTTTCTTTAGTATTTAGAAAACTGCAGTAGAATACTTTTGAGTTTGTGTTGTCTTTTTATTAATTACACTAAAAGAAAACATAGAAAAAAAATACTAATAAATGTTTCTGACCATTATATGTGCTTATGAGGCTAGACGGTCAACTAGGTCTGGGCGATATGCTTAGTCATGACGATATGTATTTTGGTAAGATCACTATTGTAAATAAAGGTTCTTTTGAAAGCTGCTCTATACTAAACCAAAGACACCAAACCAAAGACAAAAGGACTTTATTTGCCTCTTTAAGGCAATATAAAGATATTTCAAAAGTTTACATGAATCATGATAAAAATGTACGCTGCAATCTGTCTCCAAGAACATTGTGCTATTCATTTTTTGGCATATCGCCCACCACTACAGTCAGCATTATGTGTGGTTTAGTTTTGTG
>KN513095.1:5766-31148 GCA_000787155.1 Scartelaos histophorus | reverse complement strand
ATGAACATGAACACAAGGCAGTCTGTCCGGTGCTCATAGATCAAGAAGAGGAAGGGTTGATCCACCGTGAATCTGATCTGAGAGGAAAGTGGCATGAAGCCCACTTGAGTCAAAGCAGCCGCCTCTGTGCCCTCCTCATTCACTGTGATTGTACCTTGATGCTTTAGCTAGAAAACATCAACAGAGCCAACATGAAAAAACAATATGGAGTTATGAAGTTATAGTTATGATTGACAGGTTCCAGATATACGTTGCTTTATTGCATACTATTGCTAAGTCATGGTCCCTGTTAGTGAATTCAGTATTTTGTAGGGTTACCCAGTGTGTATGTTATATGCACAGGTATCTAGGTTCATACTAGTTGTGCCACCTCACCCAATTCATAGAGATCTTTTCTGAAGTCATTCCACTGAAATCACCATTTTGCTCAAACAGGTCTGTCAGGCCCATCTCCTTAAGATTTGGAATCAGGTCATAGTTCTGCTCTAGTTTAAAACGAGGGAGCACCACTTCACGTGTCCTGAGTAGAAACACATTTAATTCAAATGGAATTTCAAATAGTTAAATAAAATGTGTTCCTGTTGATTAAAAATAAAAAGTCAATCACCACAATTGCAAAATGTTGTGCTGCCCGTTATGCCTGCAAACTGACTAGGCTAATTCTGCTGACTGCAGAATACGCTTGAGAACCAACATATAACTTGAACATTAAGCGTTCACATTTTTGTTATTGTAAAGATAACAATTGTTTGAATAAATTCTCTCTTCATTCATTACTTACTATTTTAGGATGTATTTAAATGTTTTTGCCCACTGCTACTCACCTGTTTGTCATGTTTTTGAGCCATTTACTGACCACAGTAGGGGAAATCTCTTGCTCCAAGGTCCTCATCCCCGTAAACTTTCTTGGTAGCGCTATAAGCATACTGATGTTTCCTGTGTATGGGAGCTAAAAACAAAAACAAACTGTGAATCATATTAAACAAAACTTCATTATAAGACTGGGGGTTAATTTGGGTTTGAAATAAAATTTGAAAAACTTGCTTGTAGAATGTCACAGTCCAGTTCATGGTCAGCAGCAGCCATGTAGTTGCCTTTGTTGGCCATCATGGGTACACGTACGGTTGTCTTTTCATTCACTCGAAAATTGCGATAGTAGGTCATCTCTTTTGGAAATTTCTGCTCCCATGTGCCTGGTTAAAAATAAACAGTGTTTATTATGGCATAAATGTTGAAATCAGTAACACAATTTTTTATTTATATAGTACAAGTTTACCTTTAAAGTACAGGTAGTTGAGAAGCATCAGAACCATATTCGGGTCAATATTTTTAAGTGGTTCTTGAATGAGGCCTTTGGTTAACTTTAGGATCCGACGGTTTGCCTTTTCTAGAAAAGTGGGGTCTTTAAAGTTCACTGACTGTGGCTCTGCAAAGTAATACGTTTTTGTCTCGTCGCGAAAACCATCACTGACTTTGACGTCCTGCTTCACATAAACATCATTGACAGATCGCAGAGTGTAGCCAAAATTTCTACGAAAGAGTCTGTGCGTCAACTTCCTGAAAAGTTTATGCACTGTTGTGTTGTCATAGTGATGGCTAGCATTTACAAACTCTGCAAAACCCATGGCCTGGTAAATCTGCTCATGGGTTTTAGGTCCTGCACCGAGAGACATCATTCCCATTGCGATGGAGATTCCAGCGGGGGCCAGCAGGATGTTGTCAGTCTGGTTAACGTCATTGCGAAGACTGCGGTAGAGGTTGAACCCAAACTTTGCGTTGACCACATTCAGGCGCTGAAGACGAGACCGACTGCTGAATAGTCGTAACAGTCTTGCTCTGCGTATTTTCGGATCAGAGGATTCGGCAAAGATGTCTATGTCTGGTGCTGGGGTGGCAATCTCATCGATTTCATCTCCCTCACTAAAAATGATCACTTATTATTTAATTGCTTTGCACAAACCACATGTTGGTGAATATACAAGTGTGATATTGTTTCACTCTAGTCCCTCATTTGTCCAGTAATGGTCAATGGTAGGAAGGGTTACAAAAGTAGTCATCTGTTTTTAAAATTGAAAATAACTCATTTTCTAAAAACAGGGTCCAGAAGACCACCTTTGAAACTTTTCCTACCTTTTGATAATGATTGCTGCAATACTTACACATAGTCATCACTTCCTGCTGCAATGATTTTGTCAAAATCGATGTAGTCTTCGTCCTCAAAGCCGTCCAAAACTAGGTCTTTAGTGACTGTGTTCTCTCGGTGGAAGTCTAAAGGAATGGCCTCCACGTCCCCTGGGCCTGGCCCCTCAAAACTTTTGGGATTTTGGTTTGAGGTAGAAAAGTGAGAACTGAGATCTTTGATCCCAGCGAGAGAAGGACTGAACAGCAGACAGGCCACACACATGAGCCTAAGGAGCACCATCCTGAAGGCTTCAAATATTAACAGAAAATCAAAGCCTTTGTAAAGAATGAAACATCACAGTAGTTTATTAAAAGTACTGTAAATGACAGAAATATGCTAATAGTTGGTTTGTCTTACCTTTTGTTTGTGCTGGTGAAGAGTGCTCAGTTGTTTGTGAGAAGAGCACAGAATTGAATACAAAATTGAACTTTGATGTGGGCTCTTGACTGAGCAAACACAATAGATCAAACAGACCAAAAAGTCCTTTGACTGACTAAAATCTTTAACTCTTTAGAAATCAGCACACTTTTTTAAATAGAAACAGTACAACTTAGGGATCGTTCATTTTTTTAAATTTCAATTAAGTAGCCTGTATAATATATATCATATCTTACTATTATACCTATTTCATTATGCATCTATTAATTAATTAATTTTAGGCTTTTAAACATGCTATTAAATTTTTTTGGGTTTACGTTTACATTTTTTTGTTTACATTTACAGTTGACCCGAAGACTTCCGCCAATCAAAGAGGCTAAGCCCCGCCTTCAGAAGCTGTTTCGGGACTTCTGGTTGTATTCTGTGGTCATGGGTTTTGCTGTGGAAGGCTCAGGTAAATGTATTACTAATAATGGCACAAGCATGTTTATTTCAATCACTTCACTTGTTGGTGCACTCTCAGAAGTACAGATGTAGATCAATACTCTGTCCTTATGCTTTTCACTAGGCCTCTGGCCTGAGGAGTGGTATGAAGGGGTGTGTGAGATTGCGACCAAGTCTCCTCTCCTCACCTTTCCCAGTGGAGAACCACTGCGCTCTGAACTTCAGTACAACTCTGCCCTCAAAAATGACACAGTGACAGCGGTACTACTACTGCTTATATTCTTAACCCTACATGCCATAGTAATGTTGTATTTATAACGGAAGTACAAAAAATGTACTTTTCAGGCTGAGCTCAGTGAACTGCGGGCAACCATCAGTAACTTGCTTGACCCGTCCCCCGAAGGATCCGCTTATATTAATAAGCTTGATTTTGCCATGTCCACATACTTGCTGTCGGTCTACAGGCTGGAGTACATGAGGTCAGCCTCTTTTTGTTTGCTATTCTTACTTTTTCTGGAGCAGAATAGCTTTTTATAATGGCTTCTATATGTCCCTATTCAGGATGTTGCGATCTAATGAGCCTGACAGATTCCAAGTCATGTTTCGATATTTTGAGGACAAAGCCATCCAGAAAGACAAATCTGGTGAGAGTTTCAGAACATACATTTGACCCCAACCCTAACCTGCTTTGTCTTGTGTTAGTCTCTTTTCTCCTTATACTTTCAGGCATGCTGCAATGTATTATATGTGTTGGTGATAAGGTGTTCGATGTTTTCCTCCAAATGATGGCTGAGAAGGTATCTAACTGCTGTTTTGAAAGGAACATTTTGGAAGAGCATAGTGAAAATTGAGATTTATGATGTTTTCAGGCTAAGACCAAAGAACATGAGGAGGAACTGGAAAGGCATGCTCAGTTCTTGTTGGTAAATTTTAATCATACTCACAAAAGGATCCGAAGAGTCGCAGACAAGTACCTCTCTGGTCTGGCTGAAACGTAATTCATATTTCATTTATTTATGTACCTATTTCAAAAAGTATTCTTCAATTATTTCCCTTTCTTCAATAATGAAATATATGTCTCTATTTAACCAGATTCCCACACTTGCTTTGGAGTGGTCGCGTGTTGAAGACTATGTTGGACATTTTGCAGACACTGTCACTGTCTCTTAGTGCTGTAAGTTCAAGAAAAACTACCTACATTCATCTAATAATAGAACTAAATATTTAGTAATTTCACTGAGTTTTTCTTATCAGGATATCCACAAAGATCAACCGTACTATGACATTCCTGACACTCCCTACCGGATCACTGTTCCAGATACATATGAAGCACGGGAGGTGAGCAAAACAAAACAAAAAGGGCATCAGAATAATTTTCCTCATATTCATCAATCTTGATTTATCTGTTCCATGTTCCCTCTTGTGTCAAACCATGACTGTCAATATTAATTTTTTGAGCAGAAGCAATGCAGATTTTTGTTGTAATCTTTCCACTAAAGTGAAGAATGACCGAATCTTACACTTAATTGCTTAGCCGTATCAAGAGGTGAAATTTAAACCTTGTACCATGTTACATTTACCTCAGTATCACCACTAGAGGGCATTCGTGTATTGCTGTAAAAAGATGTTATTGTCACAAGAGGGTAGTTGTGAAAAGACTGCGTAACATCCCTTAGAGATGAATAATTCTGTCTATATGTCATTATGTTATAATGTGTACAGTTTTAATAAAAAAATATTTAGAGCATGCAGCATTCATTCATATCCTTTTTACAGAGCATTGTAAAAGATTTTGCAGCTCGCTGTGGTGAGATTCTGAAAGAAGCAATGAAATGGGCCCCATCAGTTACAAAATCCCATCTACAGGTCAGCCCCAAAATAAAATGTATGTATAATTATAATCCCCTTAGAGTAACACAGTTGTCCTTTGGCACAGGAATACTTGAACAAGCATCAGATCTGGGTGTCAGGATTGTCCCAGCACACGGGCCTGGCTATGGCCACTGAGAGCATTTTACATTTTGCAGGCTACAACAGACAGAGTACCACTCTTGGGGTGAGTATCAAGACCAGAATCAAATATGGCTGATCAATGATAGCTATGTTTTAAAAAGTATTGTATGTGTCCCATAAACTTCAGTACTGCAGTAAGTACAAGAACAGTACTGTGTCTCTGTGTGTTTGTGAAATCTGCTATATAAATAAAGTGGAACAATATGAATAAAGTAAAAAAGATTTTTGCAAAATAAAAAAATAAATATACAAAAAATGTTATTCTTTAAATTATGCAATGCTTTGGTGGCGTTATTTTATTTGCTCAGCTTCAATCTCATTAAAGTAAAATCTGATAAACTACATTTAGCTGTCTCCTATTGCTTCCTAAGCAGTGGGCAATGAAATGTACAGTAATATGGACTCATGTGAAGATATTGTGCATTATTATTTTTTATTATATGTCTTAACACACAGCTTTGTCTATGTGTGTTTTTGGTTCCTAATGAGTATTAAGTGTGCATGCGTACAACTGTATACCACATTATTTTTGCTTGCTAACTTTGCTAACTCTTTCTTATGTGTTTTGGCCTTGCATTCTGCTATATCTGTCTTTATTTTGCTCCATTTTGTTTTTATAACTCTGCGTCGAACTGGCTGGGTTACCCTGTTACATATCTGCAATGGGGTTTGTTGGCTGTTTGGCTTACTGATAATGCTCCGCTGTCCTCTGCGGTGTGGCCATCCGTAGGCCGCTTTTCCTCAGGTTGGTCTAAACAGTTAATATTTTGGACAGGGATATACGCATGGTTACACAAATGATGTCTGCATCTAGTGTGTATTTTCATGTGTTAACATATGTATAACCTTTTCTTCATCTAATCTTAAAATGTCTTTAGAGCACTCAACTGACAGAAAGACCTGCTTGTGTGAAAAAGGACTACTCCAACTTCATGGCCTCGCTTAACCTGCGCAATCGCTACACAGGAGAGGTAAAGTGCGTCAGATTTTAGAATCCTAAATTATATATAATTTTTGTTTTATGTAACTGTTTCACCATTGCATTTTGTAGGTGGCAGGCATGATGCAATTTGCAGAAGCTACAAATAGCCAATCAGATCTAAACAAACTTATGATCAATCAAATGACCAGTGCTTTGGATAACCAAGACCCAGAACTCTTCACACAAGCCATGTTCAAAATGGCCGCTCTTCTTATAACATCAAAAAGTGAGTTTGAATCTAGGTGGCATGTGAGCTGGTTTGTATTTACCATTCATTCCTTACAATCATGATTCAATTTCTTCGTGTTGCTCTGTCTTTTAGAATGTGATCCCCAGCTGCTGCATCATCTGTGCTGGTCTCCTTTGAACATGTTTACAGAACACGGTATGGAGACGGCCATTGCATGCTGGGAGTGGCTCATAGCTGCACACAATGGAACTGAAGTGCCAGTATGTTCAATTTATTGTTCTGCTTATTACAACTTTTGCCAATATTTAAATGTTTTACGTCTTAATTGAGTGGAAGTGTGTTTACTTCCTGTGTAGTTCATGCGTGAGATGGCTGGGGCATGGCAAATGACGGTAGAAAAGAAAATGGGCTTGTTTTCTGAAGCCAAAGTGGAGGCAGGTCCTTTGGCAGTTTCTGAGGAGAGCAAACCAGCGCCCTGTGCACCCGATGTCATACCTCACTTCCTGTGGATAGAGGTCAGTCATCTTTTTCATGGGTTTTTGTTTGAAATAAGTTAACTTGGGACTCAAAAACTAAAGCTAGCTCTTATTCCTCCAGTTTTTAGTGCAGAGGTTTGAAATCGCAAAGTACTGCAGTTCAGATCAAGTTGAGATTTTTATTGCCATTCTACAAAGATCCCTGTCTCTGAGTGTTGGTGGTGCCAAAAGCAGTCTGAACAGGCATGTGGCTGCCATTGGTCCAAGATTCAGGTCATTTTTAAATACAATAATTACACTGCGTATAATAAAGCATATGACTATGGGCAAATAAACCATTTTCATTTTTGCCATTTCTGTTCCAGACTCCTTACTCTAGGTTTAACTCTTCTTCATGCTGATGTTGTGACAAATGCCACTATCAGAAATGTGCTTCGAGAGAAGATCTATTCCACAGCGTTTGACTACTTTAGGTATGAATCTGTTTCTAGAATTTGAAATCATTTGGCACTTAAATTAAAACTCTAAAATACTTTCTAACATTTGTGTATTTTCTTAGTGTTGATCCCAAATTCCCCACTCAAACTGACAAGAGCCTAAGAGAAGACATCAGTATAATGATAAAGTTCTATGCCAGTCTACAGTCAGACAAAAAGTATCTGACAGCCCACCAGCTAGTCCCCCCTGGTACTTTACTCAGTACAAATTACAGATAAATTATTCTTATTGGAAGATTTTTTTTAGTAATGTTTAGAATGTTTTTGCAGATCCTCAGGACATGTCCATGAGTTTGTCTGCGATGGCAGTGGCCGACAGTCGCAGTAGTCTGGATGCAGCAGTCGGGCAGAGGCAGCAGGTGGCTCAAGGGTGGATCAACACCTATCCACTGTCTTCAGGGATGTCCACGATCTCCAAAAAATCAGGTATCACAAGAAACACCTGTAGAAAGCATCTTCAAATTTGGTGCTTACATAAATGTTTGCTGTAGGTTTATCCAAGAAAAGCAACAGGGGCTCCCAGTTGCATAAGTACTACATGAAACGCAGAACCCTGCTCCTGGCACTTCTGGTAAGGGCTCTTTTTTTAGTGTATACTCGTAAAAATCACCAAATGATAAATCAATAACAATAATGGATCAGTCTGAAATAGTGCTCAGGGTTTATATTTCTGTGGTGGTAGGCTACTGTTGTAGTTACAGCTGCCCTGGAGTGGACTGACTAATGCAAGACTCCACTCCCATTTGCCCCTCCGACCACAACACTCACTCACACCTCACATTCATATTATTCAAATTGGAGGAAGAGTCTTACCAAATGACACAGTTTGCAGTTTGAGGCACTGCTGTACTCCTTTTACCTGGTATTCCAAGTGTCTCCCATCCAAGTAACAATCAAACCCAACCCTGATTATCTTACGAGATCAGATGAGATTGGGCAAGGTGGTAGGGACATAAATACGATTTAATCAGTCTCATTCTGTTATTTTTCTTTAGGCTAGTGAGATTGAGCGTCTGACAACATGGTACAACCCACTGTCTACCCAGGAGCTCGCTATTACTACTGAACAATCTGTGGAGACCAGTATCGGTAACTGGAGAACCAAATACATCAGTCTGACAGAAAAACAGTGGAAGGACACTGTAAACTTGGCTTGGAGCATCTCACCTTATCTCGCCCTTCAGTTACCTGTCAGGTAACGCTGGTTCAAAGATAATAATAAGGCTAAATGAGTAAATAAGATAAGTAATTCTTTAAATAATGGTAACAATCACTAATGTAGTTTTCTGCATTATTGTAGACACAGTTGACAAATAAAGCAATGTAAACACATTGCTTATTGAATTTAGCATTATAAATTGCTTTTTATTGTTTCCTAGGTTTAAAACCACAGAGGCCATAGTGCCAGAGGTGACACGTCTCGTGCGAATGGATCCAGCTGCTGTATGTGATGTCCCTGAAGCAATTAAGGTGAGCTTCAACTGAATAGTGTTTCTAAACCATACACTGTATATATAAATGGACATAGCTAACGCACTAGCCGCCGTGTTCCTAATAGGAAGTTTGCATGTGGGCGCTTCCGGCTCTTCTGACCCTGGCTCCCATTGACTTACATTGGAATATTTTGGCCCTACTCTCTGTAACTGCAGCAGTGAGCCTTGTCATTTTGGTCTTAAAATGCTTCTATTAACCCGCTCTACATTAACCTGATATTTTTTTCCGCTAAGAAAATCCTATTCATAATATAGAGCCTGGCTCCTAATTCGCTGCTGTAATCTCTAGCATCACAAACTTCATTTGAGACCCCTGAACGCTATGGGTAACATCATGCCCGCTTAGTCCCCAGTCTTGCAGTCTTTATACAGTCTATGTTCTAAACCAGTGGTGTGGGACCCCAGTGCGTACACAGGCACATAGTAGTTGATACCTGGACATTAATTCCTATTTTTGGATATATTTTATTGTACAAATATATAAATACTCCCCTTTCATCCTAATTTTGACTGAATATTTTTGTCTCAGTTTTTGGTTACTTGGCACACAATTGATGCGGATTCTCCAGAGTTGAGCCATATTCTGTGCTGGGCACCAGCAGATCCTCCGACTGGACTGTCATACTTCTCCTCCCAGTATCCCCCACACCCACTCACTGCACAGTATGGGGTCAAAGTCCTCCGTTCTTTTCCTCCGGTACACTTGATTCAGACTCAGATGTTTTAATTTCAGTTTTACTTTGTTCTCCATCTTTTTTGACTGACTCAAATTTGTCATTGTTGTAGGATGCCATTTTGTTTTACATTCCTCAAATTGTTCAAGCACTTCGATATGACAAGGTAAATACTTTACATTGTTAGTACTTTTTGTTAGTACGTAAAAAGCTGTCTGACAAAAGCACTATTTGTAGATGGGTTATGTGCGTGAGTACATCCTATGGGCCGCTCAGAAATCTCAACTACTTGCCCACCAGTTCATTTGGAACATGAAGACTAACATTTTCCTCGATGAAGAGGGAAATCAAAAAGATCGTAAGAGGTCTTATCATTTCATTCAGTACATAAAGCAGGATTGTCACATGTACATTTTTTTGTTTTCCAGCGGACATTGGTGAGCTGTTGGAACAGATGGTGGAAGAGATCACTGGTTCTCTGTCAGGCCCAGCCAAAGATTTCTACCAACGAGAATTTGACTTCTTCCACAAAATCATAAATGTTTCAGCCATTATCAAGTAAAGCTTTCTAATTTTACCCTTTTATTTGGTGATAGTAATTTCGATTAAAGGTCCTATACTATGTAAAATTTCCTCTGAGGTTTAAGCCATTTTATAATGTTGTTACCTGATCGAAAACATCTGAAGCTGTTTTGTTTCATTCACACATGTGGAACAGTGTTTTCCATTTGAGAGAAGAACTCAACCTAAATTTGCAGGGTATGTTAAACATGTATGAATGAAACAAAACAAAATTCCAGTTTTGTCTTTGAGCAGGAAGCCACATTATAACATATTATAAAACTTTGTCTTGTCTTTTAATAAGACAGATGAAAACTTAAAACTTATGCAAAATGCCTCTAGAGAGCACCTAGCTGTTTTCCCAATAACAGTCATGTTAATTAGCAGTATTTTTAAAAGAGGATTGTTGTATTTATATTTCCATGGTCTATTTCCCAATGCTCCACATGTTGTCATTTATTTCAGTACTGCCATGTCTTAATGATTAGGTATTGAGCTGGAACAGTGCATGTGTTGTTCTGTTTTGTGCTCTACTCTGAGCTGCCTGTCTGTATGATTAGGTCAATGAACATCTAACATCAGTCCCATGTTAATATCCGGCTGTTATTCTTCCGTACTTAACTGTTTGTCAGTCCACTAGAGATTCACTGGAGTATTCCCTGTCCCTTCATTAGGTCACTAATTGCACAAATTCAACAACAATCCTGTCCCTTGGCTTCTTCATTTGCACTATATTCCTTAGTGGTTTCCTGTGTGTGCGTCAGCTCTTGTGTGAAATCATCCAGGTGATGTCCACACAGTAAATAATTGTTACGTTCAAACTCGTCAGGCCTTTTCCTAAAGGGGAGGAGAGGAAGCGAGCCTGCTTGGAGGCCATGTCGCAGATCAAAGTTCAGCCTGGGTGTTATCTGCCCAGTAACCCCGAGGCCATAGTTCTGGACATAGACTACAAGTCGGGAACCCCAATGCAAAGGTTCACCCAACAACCCATTTTAATACATTATTAGAAATACAAAAACATTATATTGAAAATTCTGTTTTTCTTTTAGTGCTGCTAAAGCCCCATATTTGGCCAAATTCAAAGTCAGGAGATGTGGTGTTAGTGAACTGGAAAAAGGAGGTGAGGTGATTTCAAAAATAATTACAGATGTAGTTATAGATATTATATTATTATAATTTATTCAGTAAAAATTAACAATTGTTATATGACTTCTCTATCAAGGCCTATCCTGTCGCTCTGACTCTATTGATGAAACTAAAGGTGATGATGAAGCCAAGCAAACCTGTTGGCAGGCGGCCATATTTAAAGTGGGAGATGACTGCAGACAGGTCTTTGATAGTTTCACATTGTTTTCTCATTACTCGACTTTCTTTTAAAGTCATGTCAGTGACATTATGCTGTATTCACAGGACATGCTCGCTTTGCAGATCATCAGTCTGTTCAAGAACATCTTCCAGCTTGTGGGGTTGGACCTCTATGTGTTTCCGTATAGAGTTGTGGCCACTGCTCCTGGAGTAAAAAACATTGCGACTAACATTATAGTTTTGCCACCTTATATTTTCAAATACAATATGCCTTTGTTTTTGAACAGTGTGGAGTGATTGAGTGCATACCGGACTGTAAGTCTCGTGACCAGCTGGGCCGACAAACAGATTTTGGGATGTATGACTATTTCAGAAACCAGTATGGAGACGAATCAACCCTTGCATTTCAGAAGGCAAACGATGCACTATATATGACTTAAAAAACATTTTTTTTGTTAAAATCTTTGTTAAAATCTTTGTTCTCTTCAGGCCCGGTATAACTTTATCCGTAGTATGGCTGCCTACAGTTTGCTGCTCTTCCTTCTCCAAATAAAAGACAGACACAATGGCAACATCATGCTGGACAGCCAGGGACACATCATCCACATCGGTGAGTTTACATAAATATGTGAATTAAAAAGTTAAACTTCACTTTATTAACTTTTTATCTGCTTGTCTTTAGACTTTGGGTTCATGTTTGAAAGTTCTCCTGGGGGAAATCTGGGCTGGGAGCCTGATATCAAACTGACTGATGAGATGGTGATGATTATGGGGGGCAAGATGGAGGCGACACCCTTCAAGTGGTTTATGGAGATGTGTGTGAGAGGGTATCTGGCTGTCAGGTCTGTTTCAATACTGCGTACTACATATAGATGATATGTCAGAAAAGCCTCTCTTAAAGTACACTTTTGTCATTTCAAGGCCGTACATGGATGGAGTAGTCTCATTGGTTACTCTGATGCTAGACACAGGTCTTCCATGTTTCAGGGGCCAGACAATCAAATTACTCAAGTAAGTTTTTTACCCTAAGCAAACCCTCCTCTCCTTTCTAAAATGTGTTATATTAAAGTATTATTATAATTTTTTGATGATTGATTTTAATTATTTCATGTTTGTTTGTTTTTAAACTCATTATTATAGGCAGCGGTTTAACCCGGGTTTGAGTGAAAAAGAAGCAGCATCTTACATGATCAAAGTCATACAGAACTGTTTCCTCAGCAGCAGGTGAGGAAAACTGATGTATTTAATTAACATTTTATTTATTTTTATTTTTTTGTATTACCATCATGCTTTTCTACTGTCTACTATTTCTACTGCTATTTAACATTTATTTAACATTGTAATTTCTTTATTTTTCAGGAGTAAAACTTATGACATGCTCCAATACTATCACAACCAGATCCCATATTAACTGTTGGTGCTTTAGCATGTGGCCTGGCTGAACTGTATGCGCCATGTTGTCTTTCTATTCTGAATATTGTGGAAAAAGTTAAATTGCTGAATGTTGTTTGCTTTAGCTTCTTGGTTGTCATCCAAATAATATTTTTGAAAATTCTGATTATTTATTATTTATTTATTACATTATGTTAAACTTGATGCACTAGTATCTTGATGTGTTCCACTGTGAAAAAAGTGCACCTTTTATTTTTGTTCAGAAATAATGCCAACTTTGCCTGTAAAAATGTATCGTTAAACCAAGTAGTTGAAACTCCAAGTAGCTAATTTGAGTGACAGGCTGATGTGGTCAAATTTTCCGTGTCTTGGTTTGTTATTATTCCTTTCTTACTTTATTCAAAATTTCTCGATGGACCAATGAGTTTGTAAGCCTGTGGTTTTGTTTTATCATTATTGCCTGATACTTGTAACACTGAGCACTTAACTATTTATGTATGAAAGTATATTTTTATGACTCTATATTTGCAGTAATCACACAGCTGTATTTGCATGGGTCTGAGAAACTTGAGATTGTTTAACTTATTCAGCATTGCCAAAGGGAGGAGCGGCATGTTGTTGTTTTCCATTTGTTAATAAGACACTAAAATATTGCATTCGCACTTCTGTACCATGTGGCCTGTTTACATTGTGGCTTCTGGTAAAATGTTGGAACCCAAATTGCTGTTCAATGTTCTTACTACTAGCCTTTTGCCTTGATGAAATGTTACTGATTGTTCTCTCTTTGTAGGTCTATGTTTTGTATTGAATGAGAATGGCCAAAATCTTATGAAATAAAGACTGACTTGAAAATGTGTGTCTCAAGATTTGATTGCTTTGGATGGATGGACGAACTCTGGAAATTTAAGCTCTGCAGTAGCACAGAACAATAGTACCATATGTTTGTGGGTTTTTTAAATAATTATAATATTATAATACGCAGAGAGAAATTGGGATAGCGTCTATGTCAACATGTTATTACCTAAAATATCAGTACACCCAATAAGTGCTGATTTCTTTGTGTGTGTGTGAGAGAGAGTGATATTATATCTTTCTTGTGGCATCAATGAAAATGCAGGACACCCTAAAATGAATAGGATGAAGGACATGGACAACTAAAAGAGGAGCAAGTCCTGGTAATTAATCTATTATTGGCAACAAAGGTACATAATGCACTATTTTAAAATACATTTATATGAAATAGACAATGCAATTACAGTAGCAGCAGTAGGTAATAATAAAGCTATTTAAAATGGTGTTCCGTCATTTATACACTAGAGGGCGCCAGAGTAATGCCTTAAAGCCGCGTGTACAGGATGTAGCGCGTGTGGATTCAGGAGCAAATGGGCAAAATAGTAAATCAAATGCAGATAACTATACCTGGATGCTCTATCATCTGTGCACATTGGGTACGTATCTGAAACATAAAAACTAGCCATAGAGGGAAACTGTCTAGCCTAGATAAAGTTTTAAGTAAGAAAATAAAGTTGCTTGCTGCCTACTACTCAAACCCATAAAACTACATAATTTAATTGGAGCAAGGGGCTGATGGTTGTTTGTGGTCCTGTTCACCCTAGTATATTTGGTTAATATTTCATTGCATACAGATGTCCAGAGGGGAAACACCTTGATGTATTTTTGATGAGGTCAGATCACGTACTGTCATGGCCGCTCCCTGTGGTCCTGCAGGCACCCTGATCTAATACACCGCATACTTTTACATTCAACACGTGTGGACGGGAGAGTCATGCATTTGTTAAGCATGCAGAGTATTACTGCAGCACACAGCCTTTTGATAATGTGCCATAACTTTCCAAATAGAAGTGGCCTCTAGGCTTGTAAAGGCCTACTGTAACAACAAACTGTATTTAAGTAGGTCCATATCTTCACTTTAAAGATGCACTCTGTAACTTTTCCGTGGTTAATACGCCTTCTCCTTGTCTCCTTTGGATTGCTTTGCCTAGAATATTACACTCCAATGAACACAAGCAGTTTACAGGTTAAATTAGTGGAGAGTTGACCTGCACACCTTATGTTTTTCAGTGTATTTTTAGCTGTAAAACATAAATAGTTTATTTTACTATCTGTGTTCAGTGCAGTTTAGTACAGTACTGTGGAATATTTCAGGTGAAGCAATAACATATAACACATCCCACCAGTAAATTTGCCAGTAAAGTTTAAGTGTTTGTTGAGATAAAATTGTATCCCTACTATAAATACAAAATTACTGTACAACTTTAAAGATCCACTGTGTAACTTTTGGGTTGGTGTCCATCACCTTCTTGTGTCTTTTCTGCTTCAGTTGTTCCACAGTACGACATTTAACAGCTCTGCATGTATTCAGTTACAGGTGGTTTTATAGCTCAAAAATATTTAGAAAAAACAAGCATTCTGACTGTAAGTGGGGTCACCTCTCCACAGACCTGATCTGTAACTTGGCCTGGATTAGTCTCCATGAAGAAAGGTTTAATGCCAAAACATTTCAGACGTAGCAGTAATATCTCTAATGAGAAAAGAAAGTGAGTCTGCCATCAGAAAGTTACACAATGCACCTTTAAGTTTAAGAATCAACCAAAATATATTAAGCAGAATTTATAACCATACATTTTTTTAAAATGATAAATATAATGTAGCACTTATTACAATATGAACATTTTAAAGCACTTATTGTCCTTATATGGATCTGACCTCATCACATGGAGAAGACACTGGCACATCTTGTGACATGTTTATGCTTATTGAAGTTGCGCCGGCATGTAGTCAGCCATGTGTGCTGTGGAATAATTAACTGTTCTCTTGGTTGTTTGAGTCATTAGCAGTGTGAGTGGGGCTGAGGAGAAGGGGCTGTTTGTCCAAAGGCAGCACAGACACTCAAGCCTATTGATGAGAGGCTGAGGCTAATCAGGATAGTGGCTGCTGCTGTACCTCACTGCAGTGTCAAAGCAGGACATTTCAACATACAGCTTATTTTAATTTGTTTTTGACAGTAAAGATAGTAAAGATCACACATTTTCAACATTCTGTAGCATGTTACAACCAATATTATCGTAGTGTTTAGTATGTATAGTATGTAGGTATAATGATGTTTCTTGAGACAGATAACAATTTTATCACTTTGTATTTGTATTGCCTTTAAGAGAGAAATAAAGTAATCTTATTCTTCTGACAGTTCACTCTTCACTGTTAGAAATTAAATCCAGTCAATTACAATACAGACGTGTCCCAAGCTGCAGGCATCAAAATTAGATATTTATCACCATATCACCCAGCCCCAGTATAGGGATTGAGAAATATGCATTTACAGAGCTCCAAGCTTTAAGTCTTACATGTAGCCTATGTGGAAAGGCTTACCGTTGATGCCCCTTGTGTTAATAGAACCGTTGATGTGTTTTATGGTGTTGTGTCTTCGGGAGGGACAGGAGCTGCAGGCTCAGCCAACATTACTGTTTACCTGAGTGTTTAAGCCACAGGGTAACAAACTGTGTGCTCTATAAACTCAAACACAAGTGCTCCATGCAACCGTCAAGACTCTTGTACAACTGTAACTACACTAACCACTGGACTGGTGCTGTGCAGCATTAACATAACAAACGGTTGCCACTGAACCCTCTTTTCAGGAAGGGTCCAAAAGCATTACAGGCCCTGTCAGGACACGCTCCGGGCCAGGACTCAGGACTCCTTTCTTTAGCTGTGCCCACGTGTTGTGGCCATAGACTGTTGTGGCCCACGGGCGCAGGCAGAAGAATAGGGCCCTGTGTTCACCCTGTCCTTATCGTGTGACCTTTGATCTGTTTGGACAGCGTGACCAGCAGCAGCAGCACTCACAGAAGTCACAGAGACACTGGTCCAGACCATTACTGTTTACAGCAGAACATAATGATTAATGACAAAGTCACCACAGACTCATTATGCTGTCTAAAAAACAAGAAGATGATCTCATGAATATCAGTACCTTTTCTGATCTGATCTGATGAAGCCATCAGATAGCACACCGGGAGGTAGAGTGTTACTGTAATTAGTAAGGAAATATATTTTTCCTCCTGCAGTAGTAATTTTGTCCACCAGAGGGCTGAAATAGCCACATCCGTCCAGTTTCGAACAGCTTTAAGAACTGTTGATGAGGGAAGTATGTGCTACTTCCAGCACCACTGACTCTACTTACAACTCTCACTGCAACTGTACAGAACTTTTATTCTCACCTGAGGGGTTCAATTCATTTTCTCTTTTAGTGTGACATAAATGCATTTCTTCTCACTGCAATAAGTTAAACCAACAATTAAACCACAACACAATTAAAATAATGTTAGTTTTTTTAGATGGACCGTTCTATCCATAAACTGTAGTTCTTTCCACAGCAACACAACAACAAAAGCCTCTGCCACCCTTTCTGCCGCCATGACCACTGTTACCACGGCGACCCATTCAGATGCCCGGTGGTGACCTTTGACCTGAGGGGAGCCTGGTGAATGTAGCTGAATGGGGCTGCTGGGCTGGGGCATCTGGGGTATCATCTGGCGCCTAACAAAGGGCCTCACCAGCTGGGGAGGAGGGCAGCAGATAGGAGAGGGTACACAGCAGAGGGGGCTTTTCTTCTGCCCTCTTCAGAGAGAGTGGCCATTGACACTGTGCATCTCATTAGGACCTGCGCCCCCTCCCCTCTCTGTAGAGGACAGGCCAAGGCAGCTGCCTGTCCTGGGCCATTCAAGCTCAAGTGCAGTCCGCTGCAAGACAGCGAGACAGAGCAGAGAGAGGGTCTGAAAGAAGCCTGTACATATGCCACAGAACTATAGCCCTCAGAGGCCTCCTGCAGACAGGCTTCACAGGCAAAACACGTGTCAATGTGTAGGGTAGTTCTGGACTCACTAGGTTGTGCCAGTGTTTCAGAGTGTGTATGGTCTATTATAACAGGTTACCTTGCCCCTCACTGTGTAATCTTTGAGCTAATAAAGTGAATGAGTCACATCATGACATAGTTTTGCAGGCGGCGTATTGAGCAGAAGAGATCTGATGTCTCTGAGGTGCCAGACCTGGGCTTGTCCATCTCTTTCCATGGACAGCAGTATAAAACATGCAAACAGCTGCTGGGCTGCAACACATGTAATCACAAAGCGCAAACAAAGGCACATGCTGCCCTGAAACTCCCAGAAGGCCTCTGTGTCACCCATCCTCTGCATCTCATAACACAGGGTCACTAGGAGCGCATCACAGCAGGACCCAACCTATGGCGGACGCTTTAATAGTGCTGCAAAATGACTAATGCGGGAGGAAGGCCTTGAACTGGTGGTGCTATGTTAAACAGACAAAAACATTTAAATTTGACATTTGCAATGTGCTTATCCTCTAGTGATCTTGGGTGTCGATACTGTGGAACCTGTTTTCCAGGATTGAACAGGGTGGACAGTAGTGGAAAGTTGCTGATTTGAAACTGGTCTTACCAAAGTAAGTTTACACTGAAAATGTCACATGACCACATGCCATACTCTTCACATACATTGCATCCCTGTCATGTTTTAAATTATCTTTAATCTAAACTGGTCAAGATTTGCTCAGCCTTCATAATAATAATCAGAGCATGTTCCATGTTTAGCCACGTTCTCTCCTCTTCAGCTAGCCATTATTATGTGCAAAGTTAGATTCCTAAATTCAAGGGTACAGAGGCCTGTGTCCCCCACCTCTCCTCTTTTCTTGTCATCTCAGCTGATGAATGGGCCTTTGCGTGTGGATTTTAATTACTGTTCTGTCGAGGTGGGAATTGGCCATGCATTAAATTGGAATGAGACACATTTTTTCCTCAGCAGGGGAGGGCACAGAATGGAGGGTAAAAGGAGCAAATGGTTACTGTATATTAATTGAACTATCCAGTGGTTTAAAGTTCTGACATGGCAAACAGGGAGAAGGATAGCTCTGTGGTGTGGCAAAGCAGATGATTTTATGAAAATCATGATCAAATTATGAACAGGGTTTTAGAGAATGGTTGAGTCTACCAGTGTCAATAAACCTTAAAGGGATATTACATATGTCAGATTCCATTTTACATTTTGCCAGCACAGCTTGGCACCATTAATGCAGTTCTTTCAAATATACTGCATAGCATGAACCAGGAGAGGGGAACTCTGCTGGTGTGTTGTGCTAGTCTGAGTGTTGAAATGATTGTTACATAATTATTGCTGCAGTGAGTCTTATAGCTAAGTATTATGTATTAAGGAGTTAACAAGTTAATAAAATAATTTTCTTGTTGTTTTTTTTTTTTTGCACTTGTTTGAGGGATGAAACATCCCGAATCAAGGCGTTGTTTGAGACTCTCAAATTAGCCAGAATCTGCAAGTATTATGCAATTACTCTTTACTAGACCAGTGAAAGTATTTTGTTGTGGAATCTGTGGATTATGGGATTGGAAGGCTGCCCAA
Organism: Scartelaos histophorus; assembly: GCA_000787155.1. Taxonomy (NCBI): domain Eukaryota; kingdom Metazoa; phylum Chordata; class Actinopteri; order Gobiiformes; family Gobiidae; genus Scartelaos; species Scartelaos histophorus. The sequence goes on along the minus strand of KN513095.1, from coordinate 12,115 downwards.
GGACACAGCACAATGCTAAATGCTAAGTCTGCTTTAGAAGTGGACTCTTTGAGTGGCTATGTATTACTTATTGGTGGTTTTCAGATCATACAATTTGACTATATCATGCCCTCGATGTTGAGCCAGATCCAGTTTCCCTTTGATCACAATGCATTTAGAAATATAAGAGATATGTCAATGATACAGTATGCACCAGACCATTTCTATTTGTGACTAGACCTTAGAACTCACTATATTACAACAGAAATCTGAAATTCAAGACTTTATTTTAGCCTCCCCTGATTTGTATTAAATATTATTAGTGCATAGATGTTGTGATGACATATAAAAACCAGCAAAAGAATTATCTCAGTTCAGTAGGAGCATTATTGAACATCTGTAGTTTGTGCTTTTAACACCAAATTTGATCTAACAAAATGTCTTATTATTTTTAGTGCAAAGTTGAAAAGTTGCGTTCTGTACATATATCTAGATGACACGCCTTTGACACTTGTGCTTTGGATGAGCAGATGACTTTTGGATTGCCCCATGATTTGATTGGAAGTTGAAGAGGTCAGCACATGGTCATTTGTGGTCAGCTGACAGCCTGAACTTTTGCAGTGATAAGAGAGCAGACGGGCAAAGGACAGAAAAAGAATGACCTGGCAAACAACGCGTGACCCTGACAAAGATCTCTGCCTCTGCTCTTGTTTGCGCCTTTGAATTCTGCTTCTTCTGCAGGACACCACCCGGTCGCTTGGTTTGAAATAGTTTATTGTTACAGTTAAATAATAACAATAAAATCCAGTTCACTGTGCTCTACAAATTAATAAGTTAGTTATTTTTGATTCAGTTGTCCATACACTAAAATATGTGTGTCAGCAAACTAAATGCAGCAAAAATTAAATAAAAAAATTAAGAAAATCCCCTCAAATTCATCTTTTTTTCTCTTCAAAACAGTACGTTCAGTATTAATTGCATGAATGAGACTATTCATTTGGTTAAGTCAGCAGTTAAATCCTCAATGCTCCAAAGCCTGCAAGAACTCTCACTGAAGACCTGTAGACAGAAAAAAAAACCTCATGAATTAAACTATTGAATCTCAATTAAATTAAGTGTAATTAATTTCCTCTAGGATAAGTATCTATCTTAAATGAAGAGCACACATTAGCTCATGATATTGCTTTGCCCTGATAACTGAATGTCGATTACAGGAACAATATTAAAGCAACAGTGCATAAGCAATGTTGTGTACACACACTAATTAAGTACTATTTACAGCCTTAATAAAGCATGAACAAAGAAATCCTAATGGGCAGATAGTTTATGAAGAATCATTCAGGCTTACTACTACTTATTTAAAGATGAGAGTTGTTAATTAAGTAGCGACTAAGCCAGAATCAGTCTTAGTTATCTAATTGTTCATTAAGCGAATTATTTTTAAGGCTAATTAAAGCGGCATCACTATAAGGTCCCTGGTTTGTCTGTACAAAAATGTGAAGCTTGCCATTCTTCTCATCATGTCTAGTGTGTATGACTTGATAAACCACCTTTTTATTGTTGCTGCATGATACAAGACTAAAGCACTTGTTGAAACTACACTATATCTAATCTTGTTACGGTCATTGGCTTCATGGGGCACTTAAACCAATCTGCCATGTGCTAATTCTGAGATTATAAAGTAATACCCGGTGCTTTATTGGATTCTGTTTCCTCTGGCTAAAACATAAACTTTTCCTGAATGTCTCTCTTCCACCTCCCTCCGCCTCCGCCCCTGTGTCTCTTTATCATTCCCTCCCTCCATCTCCTCCGTTGTCAGTTAATGGAGTTCTGGCAGAGGTCCAGGGGAAGCCTCGCTGTGGAGGTCTTCCCTTCTTGGCGGCGTTCCCAGAGTGTTTGCGTGTGTGTGTGTGCTCATAATCGCTGCCATTCACCACCTCGGCCGAGTGTGTCCATGTTTACACGAGAGAGGTCAGGAAGCAGCCAACTCTCTCTCTCTGCATCTGTATCACTGAATCAAAACTAACATCCCATTACGGAATACACCATGGAAATAAAAATTAACTACATGTAAACACTTGGATATAAATAGTACTAGTAGTAAATTAAAGTAACTGCTATACTATGCAATTGTGCCCTATGTGAAGAATAAATAAATGGAGGAATAATTTAAAGTTGCGGTATGTAACTTTTCAGGTTTGCACCTTCTTGTCACTGTGTCTTTGCCATACCACAGTACAAGCACAGAGACAAGCAGGTGATCCCAGATGGAAAAAAGGGTCAAAGTTGAGGAAAAGAAAATTTATTCACAGTAATAATGCTAGTTTTTCAAGGTAATAAAACACCTAAATCAATAATGCATGGAATAGACAACTGTATTATACATTACAGTAAATTCTATCAAAAAAAATAACAATCTGAGCCCATAAACACCAGATTTTAAGAAACAAATCTACTAACTAAAAATAATGGTGTTTCAAAGTGTTTTGATGCACTCCCCCTAAAGTAAGAACACAAGCTGGAATGTGAAACCACTGTTTAAGAGAATAAGGTTTGAAAAAATGAATGTGAAAGAGAAAACAGCTGGTAATGGCATAGTTCTGACCTACATTGGTTGTCTTCAGGTACATTACAGGTAACTGGTTTGCCGTAACCAAGCAGACAAGTCAAGGATGTGTCATGAGAAGCCACGGCCCTAAACATGAATAATACACATGTAGGAATTATATAGAATGTGCAGTTCACATCAAATATTGTTTTTTTTTTTCTCATAACTAATACTAATTATACAGATGATTTATGTTTTGTTTCTCAAGCCCTCACTGTTTAGTTACATTTCATCTTATATAACCACATGTCTGCTATATACAGTTGATTTTGCATTATTATTTTTTTATTTTTTGTTTTATTTAATTACATTTTATTTTTATTTTTACTTTATTTTACACAGTCCCCTAAAAATATATATTTGTTATTGAAAATATTCTGTAATAATTTACTTGTTGAGGTGTAATTTCCTCAGTTTTTGCTTTATGTCTCACCTGGAGAGCAGGTTGGTTCTGTTACTGTAATGCACTGCCACGAGATGAGGCCTCTTTCTTGAAGTGCCTGGAGTGGTGCTAAAGAATGAAGCTGTCAAAAGTGCACAACAGGCATACATGACAAGACATTATTTTTTATAAGCAGGGCATGACAAAACTAGCAAGAGTGTATGGATTTGTACAATTACAGCCATAATTGCAAGCTTTTGAATTTTCCAACATTGATGGTCTATCTACATCATAAAACACAGCTCCTCTCTTGTATTGTTGCAGATCTTCTCTTTAATTGATTGGTGTTAACTAAGCATACGTTTTATTATGTTTGAGTGACTTGTCGTGCTGGTTTAGTTGCTGTACAGGTATAGTAAAGAATAATTACATGAGCACCAGAGACAGCCCTGGCATGGAAGAATGTGGCCCGTAGTCTGTTTTCTCTCTGTAATCTGGGATTCCTCTTGCTGTTGTCTAATAGCTACCCTCAGCACTTTACCCTAAGGGCGTGTGTGTCAAGTCCTTTATATTTGCATGTTAGCTATAGGTGTGTGAGCTGTTCTACCGACTTGTTGAATCTCAAATAGCCCTGGGAAAGATTATCAGCACAGCATAATATTATTGGATCTTGAAAGAACTAAACATGCAACATACAGGGACAAACAATACAATATAGATGGTTGGAGTTAAATAGTTCATTACAACCTGCGCGTGCTGTTACAGGTTGCATGAGCATGGTATTTGTATGGACTTGTGTTTGCCAACAAATAAAAAAAACAATAATGGGCCATAGATGAAACAAATAATGTATTTGTAAATGTGACTAAATACGTACGTGAAAATACCAGTTTGAGTCAACGCCTTGCTGTTTTTGTAAACAAACCATCTTAGCTCTTAGGTGCTCCATTGGATTGCCAGCATGATCCTTCTCTACACCTGTACTAAGTATTAAGAGTGGACCACTCATCTGCAATCTGCTTATGCCAACTGGGTCATTTGCATCTAATGAGATCAACTTGAGTGATCCTATTCAATTTGCTAAGGCTTACATACTTGCACCTTGTGTTTTCATACATGACCATTCAGGATGTTTTTATACATAAAATATAAAATAAATAAATAATAAATAAATATATGTATGATGCTATTCTTTTTAGTCTTTATTCAAGAAATGCATCACTAAGCTTAGTACTGGTTTAGTACTTTTCCAAGTAGATTAGGATGATGCCTACTGCATGTTTGTTGGGGATTGGGCACACACACACACACACACACACGCACGCGCGCACACACACACACACATGCACACATACACAACAAAACAATGTGAGACAGATTACCTCTCCACAGTGGCACTGCTGCAGAAGGCTGCACACAGCCACATGTTCGGAGTGAGACAGACACTCAGACCTGTTCTAATGCAGTGAGTGGTGCAGACGCTGCCATCTCCGAGCTCCATAAACACCATGCCCCTGATCCCTGTGAGCCGCGTTGAGCTCCTTTCTATGTACAGAGGTCATGTCACTTTCTAAACACAGCATTGTTACTATTCACAACTATCACATTAATACAGAGAAATATTGTCATATACATAGACAAAACATGCATATATTTATTTAATGGGGAGAAAAACATCTGAAGAAAACTCTAGGCGCCATTACATAGTGAGCTTCTGATTCTCCTGTCACCAGTCTAGGTTTGAACAAATTTTCATGAGCTTTACCTGGAATTTTAGCTTTACCCAGGCTTCAATTTTAGCACTGGTATCTTATAAAATATATCTGCATGTCCACATACTGCATGACCCAGGGCTGGCTGTTGGTCCCAGAGGGCCAGTGATGGTCTCCGGGCCCCTGTGCTTGCAATAGCAACGTGATCTATATTCATTGGCCAGCTTTGTAGAGGCCTGCTGTCACAGCCTCCCCACCCCCATGGCAGAGCAGACCAGGCAACGGTGTGTGTACAAGTGTGTACGAGTGCACCATCTCCTCATGGCACTAATGCAGTCTGACAGAGATGAATCGAGCTGGACCACACGCTTTTACCAACAAGCACCAGAGGACCCCAAGCACATCTGCATAAACAGGTGAAGAGTGGAGGCTGAGGGAAGAGGTGGAGGCTGTGTTAGGAGAGAAGACTACTATATCTGTATTGAACTGTGCAGCACATGCAGGTGTCCTTCTGGAGCGCAGGGGGAGGGGACAGTGAAGGCCTTCTTATTGGCACTGCAGCTGTGTAAGGACATAATTAGGAGGGTAAAGAGAAGGGAACCACCATACAATAATATGGACATTTAATGAGCAGTAAAGATCATGAACAGTGGACAGATCGTGAAGCAGGGCCCTGGTGAAAGAAGAGAGCAGTGGTGAGACAGCGCACAGAGGGTTTGAGGGATGGGGGCTGGTCCTATTAATGTTAATCAAAGGCCCCTGACAGATCCTAATGAAGGTTTCATAAGAAGGTTATTCATGATTTCTCCTCTTGCTCTCACACTCACGTCCAGCTCAGCTCTAGTGGCAGAGGTACTGTTCACTCTTGACCGTTACTTAACAAGATTGCCTCCTCAATTAAGAGAAACATGTGAGTCACACATTGTGTGCCCTCACATGCCAGTGAGCTGCCCTTTTCATCTCAATGTGATTGCACCTGATTCACTGTATACATTACTCAAGCTAACCACCGAGGTGATTAACGAATACTACTATGACAAAGAAACATAGTAATCCTCATTTAAGGCAACAATGTTTTTATAAATAGATCATGAAAGCATACCAATATCAAAAGCATTAACAAAATACAGCATGAGTAACAGAATAACTTCATAACATAATACATTCATATTTGATAAAGCTGTAATAATAATAATTGTAATAAGTCTATTTCTATTCTATTTTCTTTCTAAACTGCAATTATTTTTTATTTTCAGTGGACAATTAATGTGTTGTATATTTAACACGCTTTTTGAGTAGCAGTTTTGTCCAGTAAAGATAAAATTCTTTGCCAGTTCTTTTTAGTAGTGTGTCTGGTTTGTGTATCTGTACCTGTTACGTTCATTGTAATGACTCTTTTGCTGAGAATGATTCAACCTACAGCCGCCTGCTCTGTTCCTGCAGGGAGCAGCACTAGCTCCAATGATGTGTTTATGTCCCATGTGCACCATGCTGCTTCCCATTATGGACCAGAGCTACCTCACCTTCTTCCTCTGCTCACTGCGATTAACCACACTCTCGTGTCACACTAATGAACACAAGACACACAGCCCACTCAGCTGCTGTTGCTTGTGAGAAAACGGAAATGAAGGTAAGATCACAGATATAAGACGGACATTATAAAGGGAA
>KN513089.1:10570-21922 GCA_000787155.1 Scartelaos histophorus | reverse complement strand
TATGCTAGATCTCATGAAAGCATTTCTAAAACTATAGTTTTTTTTTTTTACAACCCTGAAATGTAAGAGTTTAGTTGAATTATTTGATTGAGTTGAGAGAGTAATTTATATTCTTATACACTGCGTGTTATTTGTTCACATTGTAGTTGTATTTGGTGGTGAAGTTTTGTGTTCTTTACAACATATGTCCTTACCTTTTTTTCTGAGTACATGTTCCTGGAGATGATTCTGGTCTCCTTTTTGAAGTTTAGTCAAAAATTTTTTAAATCTTTTTGTCCAAATTTCATCTTCGGGCTGATTACATCCAACATTCAGGCCATCCTTGACTATGTAGATTTTGCATTCACGTGAGGATTCACTTATAAATCTGTAGCAAAATTCACACGAAAAGATGCATGATGATGGTTTTTATTATAGAGGTTTTTTTTTCCATACACAAGTTGTTACTTACTGACTGTAAAAAGTGTAATTGACATCCAAAGCTTCCCATAAACATTGGACATATTTCATACCAATCACCATACAGTTCACATCTGTTGGGAAATATGAGATGCTTGTTTTATATAAAGCAAACAGACATACAACAATTGTTTTGATAAACTTTTGGCCTTATACATGTGTAACAAACTGGTTGTTCGTTCCCTAAGTATTTGCACATACACTTTCATTCACTTCACACTTTTTACATTTACACTGAAGAAAAGGGTCCCAGAGAAACAGGCACCGCTTTTAAATTTCTGGGCAAAAGAAAGCCGGCGGACATCAGGAGGGGGATTAGCACTATTTTTAATTTGGGTTTTCACTTTTTATATTTATTAAGCATTTGGTTTTAGGGTTTTATCTTTTGTATGCAGGTTTTATTTGGTTTATTGTGGGATAATTATTTTAACGGAGGATTTTATTTAGTTTTAAAAAGCTAACAACAATTGTACACCCCTGGAGTTTTAGATTTTTGCATTCACGTGAGGATTCACTTATAAATCTGTAGCAAAATTCACACGAAAAGATGCATGATGATGGTTTTTATTATAGAGGTTTTTTTTCCATACACAAGTTGTTACTTACTGACTGTAAAAAGTGTAATTGACATCCAAAGCTTCCCATAAACATTGGACATATTTCGTACCAATCACCATACAGTTCACATCTGTTGGGAAATATGAGATGCTTGTTTTATATAAAGCAAACAGACATACAACAATTGTTTTGATCACTTTAGGCCTTATACATGAATTATTTTAATTTACTTTGTCAAAAAAACAAAACAGAAATCAATTTCAAATAAGTTTAGCCCTAGATTTTTTTTTTTTATTGTAAAAGCTTATGACACGCACCACAAACAGCTCACGGTTTTGCACAATTTGAAATTTGAAATGGGTTCCAGAATTATTTTACAGAACACAAACCCACGCAAGAATGAGATCGAGACTGCACATTGACGTAAGGGGAACTCCCTCACTGAATGTCATGGGAAGTAAAATATATGACACTAAATCAAACGTAGGCATACAACTACCATTTTAAATTGTATATTGTATATGTTTTTTTAGAATATCCAAACATATTTCCTATAGTTATTGTTGTTTTCTTATTTGTTAATCAACAAATTATGAACAAGAAATATTTCTCAAAACAAAAGTTAAAAATCCGATCATTTCTTACCAGGAGGATTTTCCGCAAAGCCAATTCCAGCCAAACACAGAATCATCAACAGTCTCATCTTCATTTTAAATAGAAGAAGGGAGTCAACATGTCAGGCAATCTTCCTCTGGTTTATAAAAATGTGCGCATGTGGGCGACTTAAGCGACTTTTGTCTAGTTAGAGGAAGTAGGTTGGGTCACCGTACGTTAGGAAGCGTATAATATGTAATACTATCTCCATGAAGATATGTTTAGATCTATTCTGTGCAAACCATCACGTAGGATCAATAAAGGTGGCAGAATAACACCATAAATGCACCATAAATGTCATAAATGTCATAAACTGAACCCCAGCAGAATTACAAATAAATAAATCATACTTATAGGTCTCACAATACCCCTTGGATATAAAAATAAAAATACAAAAAATGAAGCAGCATTCATTTTCATTTGTTTATTGATTCTGATTAAAGTTAAATTAACAAGGTTTCCTCATATTGCGGTGGCATCAGGACAAAAATGGGTCATTATAATGGATGAGTAAGTTCTTATTATATATTACATATATATAAATATTATGCTTTGATCAGTTTACTGACATCTTGAAGAAAGGTAGACACCCGTAATTTAGAAATGGCCAAGGAGAGAGAATAAAATAGATTTGAAAGAGAATTTACAGGAGTTGTTTGTTAATAAGATGTGACAAATTCACCAAACATAAACTAAATATTCTCACCACTTTTCTGATGATGATCACCACTTTCTTTTTAAATTTTGCAATATTATAGATTTTTACAAATCTTTATAGTTGTTCAGTACAGTATCTTCTTTCAAAAACTAGAGCATTTTTCATTTATTTTTCTGTGAGTGTTTTTCTGTCAGCTCTGCTTGGGGGTGTGGCTTTCGTTTCCTTTAAAAAACACGAAACAGGAAACAAACGAAAATAGCCAACGTTATTTCATCCAGGTGCATTGCTATACTTTTCTGGTGGAGGGTGCATCACCTGCTTGTTTCTATATGTCATTGCTCTGTTTGGAATGTTCCATAGTATGACATTAAACAGCTTTAATTTACATTTATTCAGTTACAGGTGGTTTTATAGCTCATAAATACAGAGAAAAACAGGCATTCTGACTGTGAGTTGCCTCTTCACAGATCTGACCTGTAACTTTGTCTGATTCAGTCTCCATTGAAGATAGAAAGGTTTAATACAATATTGTAAAACATTTCAGAAAAAGCATTTAGCGGACATTCCACCAGAAAGGTTACACAGTGCAACTTTAATGCCTTTTGGAACTATGTAAAATCAATCAGATGAATGCTTAGTCACATTACTTGACACTATTCTGCTCTAAATGATAGTGTATTAGTGATAGTGTGTTTATTTCATATATGAGTAAATCTCTGTCTGTCGATATTAAACCAGTTTTCAAAAATTGTTTCAATAGCTGGTCTCTAGTTTTCACCAGATTCCTACATACTTTGTTCAGCCACTACATTTAAGCTTCCCTCTAGGGGGAAAAGGCTAATATTACGTCTTTTACAATTTTATTGTTGATTGCTACAAATTGAGCATCATCACTGGACAGGATGATTCCCAATCTAATGATGATAGGACTTAAGCCTAATTTTGTCGTTGGTTCCTGGGTATAAATGGATTTATTAACGTGTTATTAAATGGATTAGTGAAATCATTAGTGACACATTTGTGAAATAGCACAGTGATGAGATAATAGTAATAGTCATAGACCGTATATATCCTTTTATGCGGTCTATGGTAATAGTCTAAGTGGTCCTCTATTTATTCTTATTTATTGATTATGTTCTTAATTGTTTATTACTATCTAAACATTAAAAAGGTAACGGCAAAGACGGTTTAATCATCATGTTAATTTAACTCGATGTATTATTTCTTTATTGAGTTTTATTTTGAAATATTGTAACGTTTCTTTTGAAAAGCGGAAGTTACAATGTTTTGGTAGTGCTAGCGGAAATAGCTGTCATTTTGCTCCGATCCATGGTCTCACTATAGTGGAGACTGTTTCTCACTGAACACACGACCAGTGTAACTCATCATCAGAAAATTAAAAAGGGATACAACATGGAGCGCTTTCTGGATGTCACACGGTCGAAAATATCTATGTTATTACCTTTTCTCTCCACATTTCTGCTTGTGAAGAGTCAGGGTAATTCCATGAATAATGCCGAAACAGAGAGACAGGCTGAAGAAAGCCACCGACAGGACAGTGCCAACTTGCTTATATTTATAATGCTGCTAACACTAACTATTTTAACGATATGGCTATTCAAGCACCGAAGATTTAGGTTTCTACACGAGACTGGACTCGCTATGATCTACGGTAAGAAAGCAAAACCCTCGCCTTATAATCAATGAACCTGGCCTCAGTGCTAACTGTTAGCTTCAAAACTTAACCTATAAGCTTGTTGTTTTTCTAGATAGAACCAGTTCTAGACTTGCTTTAGGCAGAGAGCACCTTGGTCTAGTTAACCATTCGCTATGTAATGCTATCGATGGATGGAGATTGCAATCTTAGTTATATATATCAAAGTCATAAACAAAAACTAGGCATTATTATTCAAATTGTATTTTTTTTTTTTTTCGAAATATCAGTACTACATTATACTCTATTACAAATTCAGCAGCTATATCGCTTCAATTTTGATGATTGTCTAAATCACACATACAAATGTATACACTTTGAAAGCCCACTACTCACTTGTTGTTGTTCTGTAACACGGTTTGGGGTTTTAGGTTTAGTTATTTATAACTTTTTTTTCTCTCCTTTTTTTAAGCTTAAGATCCTATATTTTGTGTTTCATATTTGTTAATTGTACAGGTTTGTTAGTGGGTGTGATCCTGAGATTCGGAGTACATGTTCCACAAAGTACAAGTGATGTGGTGTTGAGCTGTGCTGTCAATGCAAGTCCTGCCACTTTGCTCGTCAATGTTAGCGGACGCTTCTACGAATACACTCTAAAAGGAGAGGTCAGCCGCGCCAAAGGTCACCAAGTTCAGGATGATGAGATGCTTCGAAAGGTATATTGATGCCTGAAATATTTCTTAATGAATGACTTGTTACTGTGATAATTTTTTTACCCACTGTGTGTGTGTGTGTGTGTGTGTGTGTGTGTGTGTGTATGTGTGTGTGTGTGTGGGTGGATGGGGAGAATGTGCCTTTTTATATTTTTGAATGGTGGAATTAATAAAAGGCGGCACGGTGGCTGAGTGGCAACACTCATGCCTCACAGCAAGAAGGTTGCGGGTTCGATCCCCGGGTCGCCCGGGCCTTTCTGTGTGGAGTTTGCATGTTTCCTCCCCGTGTCTGGATGGGTTTCCTCTGGGTGCTCCGGTTTCCCCCATCAACCAAAAACATGCAACACCCTATGAACAGTGTACAACAAGGGACTGGCAGGGAGTCCCACCCTCCTGTGGGCTCACCACCTGCAGAGGGGTTCATAGGGTCTGGGTCTGGTGCATAGAGTAATGGGCAGCGTGCTGCCCCCGCGACCCAGCCGGATTAAGCGGGAGAAGATGGATGGAATTAATAAAAATAACAGTTTGAAGTGACATGTTAAATGTTGTTATTTTAATGTGCACTTTCTATTATACCTAGGTAACATTTGACCCTGAAGTATTTTTCAACATTTTACTACCACCAATCATCTTTCATGCAGGTTACAGCTTGAAAAGGGTAAGTATTAGCAATAGCAATTAGCTATATAATATAACATCAATTGAATTTATGAGTTACATGTCAACTCTATACACAAATCAATCAGCTACACCGATTAAATTAACTTCTTTTACAGAGACATTTTTTCAGAAACATTGGGTCTATCTTGGCCTATGCCTTCATGGGAACAGTTGTCTCCTGCTTTGTGATTGGGTAACTAAACTTGTCAAAGTCACAACTTTGCTACAGATTCAGATGTATGTTCTAAATAACATGTTTTTATGCTCCCTAGACTGATCATGTATGGGTTTGTGTCCTTCATGAAAGTAGTGGGACAGCTTGGAGGAGATTTCTACTTCACAGACTGCCTCTTTTTTGGTGCTATCGTTTCTGCAACAGACCCAGGTTTGTGTTTCTTTTCATGCTATATACATATCCCTGATGTGCAAAACTAATTCATTACAAAGGTATTTTCTTGTGACTTGCACATGCTGTCTTGGTTAAAGTGAGACACATTTTTCCCTCTGTGTAAAAACCTTTGCATCTCAGTTATCCAGAAAATAGATTAAGAGTTTAAAATCTCTCAAATCTATCTTCCCTGAGATTCAGAATACACATTTCTTCAGTACTTTATGAATATGTGAGTCAGGTCACCAGTGAATCTCCCAGTTTTCAAATGGACATGATAGACAGGTGGATAAGTCAACTGAGGACACGTGTAGTTTGTCATATTGGAAAAAATAAAGTTAAGAAATATTACAGGGGACTGAAAAACATTGTGGATTTCTGCAAAATCAATGAGAGACGCACTAAACTGTTAATCCACAGAGAAATAAATTAGATTTGACTTGTAAATCATTGGTGACCAATGAGCTCCTTCATTTCACACGTGCCACTAAACTAAATGATAACATTATCAAGTTTGGCCAGGGTAGAGAAACGACTGAGGGCATGGTGACCATACTGATATCAATCTGTATAAAATATATACAGAAAGATCTCATTCTGAATTTGCCAGGAAAAAATCTATCTGCATCCAATGTTAAAATATAGTTTCTGGCAATGTTTGTAAAATTGTCAAGATTTGTAAAGAAAATGCTATCTAAACCTGTGCAATGGAAGTAAAATTCCAATTCATACAAAAAAAAAAAACATAAATATTCATTCTGGTTACAGTGACCGTTCTGGCCATTTTCAATGAGCTGAAGGTGGATGTGGACCTGTATGCTTTACTGTTTGGAGAGAGTGTCCTCAACGATGCAGTGGCAATCGTCCTGTCTTCGTAAGAATTAGACACACTTCACAGTAACTCATTAAATTGGCAATATTTTTGAGCAATTTCACATTCATCCATCTGTGTTGTAAAAAGAGCCACTTTGTCGGGTTTCTGCTGGTTTTCAAATCCACTGATAATGCATGTGAAAGCAATATGTTTTGTGGCATAAATTACTATAAGGCCACTTCCCTCAAAATTCTTACAATTTTCATCTACACACATTCATCATGATCTCTATGTCTCCAAAGTTATATATATTTGATAAAGCAAAATCTGTTTGAACTAAAGGTCTGGCTGTGCTAATATCAATGTTTTTAAGTATAATGTTATAGTAAAGACTAGTTAGATTAAATTACTTGGCTGCAATTTTAGATTTCACATTGTTGATAGGTTTTCCAGTGCAACAAACCATTTTAAAATGTACAGAAAGTTGAAAGAGTCTTACACATAGAACATATTACCCTGTTAATTGTATATTTGAGCATCACTTGACCCTTAACAGTGGAATGAATCTAATTTAACCTGCAGAAACCGTGGTGTTTGTTGTCCTCGTAAATCCTCACTGTACTAACATCATCCATGTCATTCCCACTGCCGCCGCCTCCATCTGTGTGGTCATCTCCTGTACGTATGTATGTAGAGTGCTCCTGCGCTTTGAGAAGCAGAGTAGACACTCAGTCTCTGCCTCAGGGAGCAGGGGCTCAGTGCTGTCCCAGGAGGAGCATGTGATAATGGGACCAAACTTCACTGGGATACCCCGGTGGGTGTGGGGTGGTCTGAGTGGCAGCATTTTGAGAAAGCATCTAAATCTACTTAAGTTTGATGCATTATTTTTTTTTTTTTTAATTTTGAATGTAGGTTTTTGTCAGTGACCTACATTGCTTGTATGAACCTTAATTTCTGTTTTTTTAAGTGTAAAATTATTGATTAAAGGTGCATTGTGTAACTACTGGTGGAGGGTCTGTCAAATGGTTTTCTTTGTGGTGTCATTTGTTTGTCTGGAATGTTTAATTTAATTTAATGAATGTATGGTAGAGCTGTTTTAATGGAACTATGGAACATTCCAGAGCAATGACATGCATAGAAACAAGCAGTTGACGGACCCCCAACCAAAAAGTTGCATAGTGCACCTTTAAGTGAATGATTTGGATGTGTTTGATCATTTACCAGCAGCCAGTGAGTTCTTAATGACATTAGCAAACCTGATGAAATGGATTCTGCTGTTATGTTATCAAGAAATCTAAACCAAAAGAGGAGCCTATGCAAGGCTATTCGAGTATAGATTTCATCTAGTAAAAAAAGAGTTTTATTGTAGGTAATGTTTTATTTATAATTAAGAAAAGGATTTGAAAATATTTGCCACATAATTATTGCCACAATATATATCGCACATTCTTTTATTGTCACAGACAAGGTTGCAACCTGATTAAATAGAAGGCAAAAAGGGCATAATTTAACAATAACTGCAAACCATGTGTAGCTTTAAAATTAGTCAAAGATTACTGTACTGTACTGTAGCACTGTACGTTATATTGCCTCTTTGCATTGGCAGATATTTAATAGTAAATGAATATATCGTAGATGTTGACAGCATGCTTGTATGCAAAAAGAATTTCCTGCTAGCCCTTTTGTTGTTTTACTCTGGCTGATCATCCTATTTGATAGAAATGTTTATCTTTCAACTGAGTTAGTTTTAGTTTTGAATCCTTGCATGTGTTAATTTTTGACCCATTCGACCCCTTCTCTCTTTCAAAGGTAAGGTATTTCCTTTTTTAGTGTGTCTGATTTTGATTGTTGGTTGTAGGTCTATTGTTGCATACCAGCCAGCGGGGGATAACAGTCACAGTTTTGAGGCAATGGCCATGCTCAAGTCCTTTGGGGTTTTTCTGGGAGTTTTCAGTGGATCCTTTGCTCTCGGAGTGGCCACTGGAGTTGTAACTGCATTTATATCCTTCAATCACCAGTACAGTTTAATGTTTTTTCTTATACATGCATACATCAGCAGACTTACATTGGATATGTCTGGAAGAGTTGCCTGTGCACAGTAAACATAGAATTACTGATTACAATTTTTGATGAATCATTTTGATAATCTACAGTGACTTTTAAAACATAACTTTTTAAATGATAAGGTATCTCTTACATCTCTACTTTTTACATGTCATACCTAAATGTTAAAAAAGCTTGGGTTACTGTACTAATTTTTTATTGCCATGCAGCCCTTGCAAAGAATTAGCAGAGGAATCTGACAACAGTTGAATTTACTGGAATATCACGTCATTTTAGTGTATCTATTGTTTGTGTCTGTTTTGACTGTTGTTCACCTTGACCTTGTTTTTCACGTCACTAAGTTTACAAAACTGAGGGACTTCCCTCTACTGGAGACCGCCCTCTTCTTCCTCATGTCCTGGAGCACCTTCCTACTGGCAGAAGCCTGTGGATTTACAGGTACAACACTGTTGAAAACAGTAGAAAGGATTAAAGTATATCACTCTAAGAGTTTGCCTGTCTATATAAAGGAGGCATGTTGGGTATGGATTTTAGTAAATGATTAAGAATAAACGGCAATATAGCTATATTAATATATAATTTCATTCTATAATATTGTGGCTGATATTGTGGGCTGCTGTATCGATATACAGTATCTACTCCATTTTATATGTATGCACAGTAATACATATGAAGATGCACATTAAGTACAAAAACATGTGTGTAGCTTCCATCTACAATTTCAGTTGCCACTTCTGCTTAACGGTTTTAATTCAAATTTTTTTAATGACCAGTCTGACCAGTCTTTCATGTCTCCAGGAGTGGTGGCGGTGCTGTTCTGTGGCATCACTCAGGCTCACTACACGTACAACAACCTCTCCCCGGAGTCTCAGGACCGAACCAAACAGGTTACACAGCTACACGCACACCTCCTCTGTTTTGGTTAAAAGTGTAGGTAAAAGTATTGTTTTGTTTGCCATTTCAGTGCCTACTGGGGCAACAATTTTGGAGATATTTTGTTATTGCAATCTGGATCAGATTTCTGAACACACATTTTAAACATGTCCAGGAGCATTAACATTTGAGACTAGAGTTTGAGGCAGAGTTACAAACTAAGGTTTGTTTACTGCTTTTTAGTTCGCCTTTATGCCTCTAATACTGCTTTGTAGGACAAATAGTATAATATATAGGCAAAAAGTCTGTTTTCATACACCAATAAAATGTTTTCAGAAACAGATTTTCAGATTTTTTTTTTAAAGCCATTTGCAGAGGTATAAATATGTTCACACTGGTTGAGGTCAGTGTTGATAAATAGGACTTGTGCAGAACTTATTTTTGCTGCATGTTTTGCATATTGCACAAGTTCATGCATTTTTTTTTAACTAACTGTGAAAAATAAGTTTAAAACGTCTTAAACAGGCCAACACAACATTTCACACCAAACCACAGGTTCCGGTCTCACAGCTTGTGATGAGAAAGTGACATTAAGTTTCCTGCTCTGATAAACAAGATAAAACCACTATGTACATTTGGTGTCACATCATTGCATGCCACAATATTAATCTGAAACCAATATCTGTAATGTCCCAATCTTTTCTTTGATGAAACCCTATAAAGAAAATGAAAGTAATACAAATCTTACTGGGGTGTGCAAATTTGTTCAAGAAATCTTGATATTTCTGCTTGACATGCTTCCGCCAGTGACGTTGCTATGACTTGATATGATCTTTGCAGAGGTGGAAATTACCGTCAATATGAAATTAAGCTCAATAATTGAGAAAACTGTTTTAGCACTTTAGCACGTTTCATTATTTTTCAACCAACACCAGCACCTTGTTTGTTACTTCACTACCAGAAGTCAGACATGTAGCTTATGAGAAACTATATTGATTCCAAAATATGTCTGTGGTACTTTATTTACTTAATTGTATGTTTCTCTTATGTCTGCAGTTGTTTGAGCTGCTGAACTTCTTAGCGGAGAACTTCATCTTCTCATATATGGGGCTGACCTTGTTCTCCTTCCAGTCTCACGTCTTCAACCCTCTATTCATCATTGGAGCATTTGTATCCTTTAACATAGACCTCCTAAGATTTGCTTTATTCATTTTAGATACTCCATAGTGCCACTGATTCCAGTTTAATATATAAGAATGCCAATTACCAAGCACAGATCAGAACACATGCATACAAAAACCTTTTTAGGTGTGTGTCAAAGCAACACCCATTTGAGGCTGGCTAAGTCTCATTAGGTGGAAAAACCCCTTCACCAAACAAAAAGTGCCTTCATTAAAAGGCATCTCAATTACGTTATAGCAGCTATTATTTTAGCCTCATTTAAACTCTTCACTCATGAGAAGGTGCCTGTGATATTATGCATAATCAGAAATACCGAGGTTAATGTGTTGAAAAGTAATTCTAAAAACCCGAACAATGTAGAACCCTGAATGTACAATACAGAGCCATCCTAAAAGTAGTTTATCAGTGGTTCTAAATGTTATTATATTTTACTGTTTAAAGTTCAGCTGTTTATTTAATTCTTGAAGTAAAAATAATCAGCTCTGGACACACATATTTAACTCAGAGCAACACAACAAAAGGATTAACTGTAATTTGATTCCAGCCTGATGATGACATTTCCATCGAGTCCAGGTGTTATTTTTCATTGGTGTAATGTCCTCTTCTGTATAAGTCAGTGTTCAGTCCTTCACTGTAGCTGCTGCAGTTTGCCGTGTTTTTGGGGAGAGCAGCCAA
>KN513089.1:0-10528 GCA_000787155.1 Scartelaos histophorus | reverse complement strand
CCTGGGACGAAGGAACAAAATCGGATACAATTTCCAACATGTCATGATGTTTGCAGGTTTGGAAAGCAAAGGACGGGCTACATGCACAACAGTATATAGTTTTGGGCTGGTCAAGAAGAAAAGTTATGAATGAAGAGAGATTTGCATCAATTTGTTACAAAAATAACAAAATTACAAAAATTAGGCACATTTCAGCTACTCTTATATTATATAGTCTTATATTACACAAAATGGATTTTTTTGAGTGTTAAGCTATTTATTGTTACCACATCTAAAAATATCTGGAGTTTACTGAAAAAGGACTCAAAATGTGTTTCAAATTTGGTGTGCTTGCTAGCACAACCATCCACTAGATTTGGGACAGGTGCAAAGAGACAGGACGCTTTATAAAACAGTCTAAATATTCACAGCCCTCAAGGCTATTTCTTGCCATATCTAATCTTCCCTCATATGGTCAATATGCGTCACAGTTTGTCTCCTGACTTCTAATCTCATACTGCTGTGGAGCAGAGGTGTGAACAGCTGTCCTTTACATTTTCTTTTTTATTCCTTTTTATTCTCAACACTAAAAAATAATGCTTTTTATCAGTTTAAGAGGAAATATTCTATTGGTCTTATTTGATAACATGGGCAAGTGTCATGTGTCTCTGCAGGTCTTCGTGGGGCAATGACCTTTGCCCTCTCGATCCGGGACACAGCGACATACGCACGTCAGATGATGTTTTCGACCACACTCCTCATCGTCTTCTTCACTGTGTGGGTCTGTGGGGGTGGGACCATGCCAATGCTGTCTTTCATGAGCATACCGTGAGTTGGCTTATTTTATTGTTTGCCATTTTAAATTTATACTACAGTTTTTTTTGTTATTATTCTTTATATTAATGAAATAAGCTCTCCTCATTACAAAGGAGAAATCATTAAACAAACAAAATGGAATTTTGTTTTAGGGAAATGCAAACTCTTAATATGAGTTATGTCATATTTTTGTCCATTAGGGTGGGTGTGGACTCGGATCAAGAAAACACAGTAAGTTAAGCACAAAATTAAAAGCACAGAAAGCTTTATCATATTTACTATTTACTGACTTATTTTTCTTTAAGAGTGCCACAATGTTGGATGGGTCCCAGAGGAGAAACACAAAACATGAAAGTGCCTGGCCGTTCAGGATCTGGTATAACTTTGATCACAAGTATCCTTTGAATCATGCCCAGCATTGGTTCCCTCTACTACAGGAGGGAGCAATGCATGTAAGGACTTGCGATAGTACAGGAATAGTAAGAAAACACAATGGGTGATATAATTTTTTACAGATTTTGTCAATATACCGTAATTTCAGGACTATAAGCCACTACTTTTGCGCAAGTGCAGAAAACGCCGCTGTCTCTGCGGTTAACAAATGGATCTAGGGTTAAAATGAAGTTGCAGTGTTAACTAGCGATGTCAGCACTAAATCAGTTATAAAATATGTGATGATGCTAAATGAACATTAGTGAGGGGGACACGTCTTACCCATGTGCGTTAAATGCAGCTAAGGCGTAAATGACGAGAAGAAACGTCTCAAATTTCAGTAGCCGAACATCCACTCAGACCTGATCCATAACCTGCCCCCGGGAGAGTCTGAAATCTGCTGAAATCCTACGAGATTCCGACAAGATCCAAGATCCTCAGCGTCTCTTTGTGCAGGAGACATGTGCAGGAGAGACGCGGAGAGACCGGGGGATGTGCAGAGGAAGACGCTCATTTGACTGTGTTTTTAAGTTATTTTACGCTTCATGCACACACCCTCCTCGTGGAAAAGACACGAAGAAATGCAGATGATGCAGCTTTTATCTTAAACACATAAACCGTATATATGAATGGACATAGCTAACGCGCTAGCCAGTGAGTCGACGGTGGCGACGGCATCGGCTCAATGCAAATGCAAACTCAATGCAAAAACATGCCAAAAACTTTCAGAGGCAATAAAAACAGACGGAGTGAACTTGAAAACGTTCTTGACGACGTGGACACCTGTGGCTTATATTCAGGGGCGGCTTATATATGTACAATTCTAAAATTTAGTCAAAATTTTGTTGGTGCGGCTTATATTCAGGTGCGCTCTATAATCCGGAAATTACGGTAAAAAGAAATAAAGAAAAAAATATCTAGTTGTGAGTTCAAGCTGTGATACTAACTCACTAAGATACTAAGTACTGATACTAAGTCCAATCTGATACTAAGTTAGTATCAGATTGGACTAAACTAAAGACCACTTGGTCTTAGTTGCTACAACTGTACACATGATTCTAAATAACTAGCCTTCATCATAGTGAAAGTAAAATAAATTGGCTTCCGACTACTGAAACATGTAACAGAGCAGAGCAAAGTCAAAGACAGGAAGCAGTGGTTTTGGGCCATTTATTTTCTGAGGCCCCCTTGTTACACAAGATTTTTAAGTAAGAGTAAGAATATTTAATAGTTTAGTATTGTTATTTGACTTGTTTATAGTGCTTTTCCTGGGGTCATTATACAAAAATGCAGACAAGGTTCATAAAGCCTTTGGATCTTTTTCACACCTAAACCTGTAAAAAACAACTGCGACAATGAAAAGCAGTGACACCCTTGACAGTTACCTCTCAGTTACCTGAAGCCGCTGCTGACCCACAGTGGCCCTCCTCTTACGGCAACACTGCCCTCCTGCTGTGGCCCCCTCGCACGCTGTCTCACCAGCCCACAGGCCTATGAGGTGGGTGCAGGAACAATACTATCACCGTACTTTTAACCATAGCAAAATGTATACTTTTGTTGAACCAAATATGGTTGATAAGAGATACTGTTTATTTAAATGATCAGTTTCATGCTTTGTAAAATTATAATTTTCTTATTAGACTAAAACACTTGGCCAAGATGCATATTGGACATATAGTGTCAACAGTGAGCAATAGGATGGGGTGGTGGGCAACCTACACTGTTAAAGGCTAGACAAAAAGTGAAAGACAAAAATGCAGTTGATCATTTTAACCTTCGTGCACTCAAAAACTTAGTATCACAGGTACAACATACTTTTCAACATTTGCATTCATCTTGATTCCCTTCACCAGAACGAGGGCCAGCTCCGTGACGACGATGACTTTGTTTTGAATGATGCCAGCGTCAGTTCGATGTACGCGGACGTGACTGTGAGCACCGATGCCTCCGGATCTCGAACTATCTCCCGCAAACGCTCCAGCACCGGGGCGGGTTACCCCGATGACAGCCTTGACAACGACCTGGCCCTGTCTGAAAACGAGGTGGCCATCAGGGGAACGCGCCTGGTCCTGCCCATGGATGACCCACTGGATGCCCCAACAACAGTCACACTGCCCCCTCCACCCTCCCCACCCAAATCTGACCCACGCAGGCACAGACTGTAAGGTGTCAGTAATTTCATATTTCAGTGTATTCATTTAATATGAGTTTTAATTTATTTCATGTTTTAGGTCACGCAGTGTATGTAACCAGTAAGTTGAGAGATAAACTTGATTTTGTTTTTCTTTTTGCCATGATGATTACAACTAATATTTAAAGCTGACTCTCCCCTCAACATGTTGAGTAGGCACAAGTAGTCTGATACGTAACATTTCTTTATTTACTTACTGTTGACACAAATATTATCTCACAAACACTCCAACAAGATTTTCCTTTATTTATGAAGTTAAAAGTGCACTATGTAACTTTTCTGGTGAATGGTCTGCCACTTTTTTGTCTCCATGGCATGATCAATCTTGCATTTAGTCACTTGCAAGAATTGTATTTAGTTATTTATATTGGAAAACATGCATTAATGCTTTGAACGGGCTCACAGCTTAAGCTTTAGCTAACTTGGTCTTGTGTGTACTGTAGTGAACATTCCAGTCACAGCAATAGCGTCTCCATGGAGACAGAGGTAGCGGACCCTCCAACTGCAAAGTTACATGGCCTATCTTTATACTTTATTCATCATTCAATCATTATAATATGATGTTATATTGATTATTTTGTAAAGAAACACAAAATGCTTTAGTGACATCTAGTGGTGAAACAAAAAAGTACGTCATTGACTACAGTATAACATATTATCAGTACATATCAGTACAACAAGGTTATTAATGTGAATGAGCCTCATAGTTCATCTTTCAGTGCAGTTGTGCATAGTTTGCAGGTCCATGTGGTCCTTACTGGGCAGTACATTTTGCCCAAGCTAAAGATGTATTCTTTGAAAAGAAATTATAAGTATGTATTGATTTTTCAGTCTACTATATATTGAGTCTATCATTAGCACTATTAGTTATGCTACAAATAAATTCTGGCCAGAGGTAGATTGTACTCTTTATTACATACTTCATTTTTAGATTAGATCTCTGAAAGTGTTTGACACAATACTTTCACTCCTATTTCAATAATATATCTTACAATGTAACAGTAACTTACTAACTACTAACTTTTTTTTTCTTTTTCCAACACTATTTTAGACAGAGTGTACAATTTTTAATGATTTTAACATTACACTGACTTCTAGTTTCAACAATTACTACTTAAGTAATTTCCTTCAAACATTTTTTATTCTACTTTACTTGAATCTCTAATTTAAGTACAACTTTTGGACACTACCCACCTTAGATTCTGTCCAACCTTAACATATAAATAAGGTACACTAAATCAAAGCACCTTGTGCTTTGTGAAAGTTTGTGAAACGCACATTTTTTATTTACTATATTTTATTTAAGCATTGTTTTGAGTTCTTCATTGAAAGTTCAGATATGACATTGTCTACAAAAAAGCAACTGAATGGTACAATAATGTGGGCAGTACTTAACACTTTGGTCACATGTCCTCAGCTGACTATTTGTGTCAAATGTTAAAAGATTAAATGAATCACTGGATAATAATAATAATAATAATAATAATAATAAATGTCTAATATATGAAGAGACACTGTAAACTTTAGGCTTATCCACAGTCCTAACACTGCCTTTTATTGCTCATCTGCTTATGAACCTCATTTTTATTTATTTTATTTATTGTTGTTGTGTGACATTAATAATAGTAATAGAGGATTTTGGTGTTTTTGTTTTAATTTGCACTTTTTATTAAATCAATTTAACTTTTACAGAAAACAGGAAGCTCTTGATTCTTCTAATTTTGTGGATGTTAAAATATTGTAGCATTTATTAATTTACATACTGTGCTTGGAAAATAGTGCTTCCTTGTCTGAAAATTGTAAAAGTGTGTATGTGGCTGCAATGAATTATCCAAATTTCAAATGATGATTAGGGCTATTCATTTTTTAAATCCTCTGTTAAAAAAAAGACTGCCATGGCTTGGAGACCGAAGGACTGGCTGAACTGTTTTAAATGAAGTGCCTATATTCAAAAATTGATTTTCCTGTTGTAGATTTGTAAATATTTAATTTGTGCTGTAATTTTTTTCAGTTTTATACAATTTGATCCCCAACATTCTGTATTTTGTTTTATTGTTGGTCAAAATAAGATTTTAACACAAAATACCTGTTATATTTGTTGGATTTTCAAAGATGTTTTCAACAAAAACAAGAACACTGACGTTAAATGCATGGGGGTAGTACAACTTTCAACCTTTATGTTTATAAATGTACATAGACAAAAAAGCAAAAGCTAACTGTGACAAGTGTACAGAGGAGTAACAATATGGAAAAGACAAATCTTCAAATGTTTGGTTTCCTGTCTGTGGTACCTGCTGCAATGGTGTGTCTGAATGTTTTTAAAATAACTTTTGTTTGAGGGAAAATGACACTATATTGTACAAATGTCTTCCCTTTGTGGTATTAACAGTGTCTCAGATGACCTTAGAGTGTGTTGGAAAATAAAACACCTTTTCAAATGAAGAAATGAGAGTTACTTCTTTATTACATTGTTTTTAAATCCTTTGGGTTGTGTTGTGATCTACGTAAAGATGGCCACAAAACTATTTCCTACAAAGTTTATTCATGATGCAGAGTACATAAATAACTTAACTGCAATTTTTAAACTCGCAAGTGCCGCCCAGTTAAATTGAAACTTTCCATTAGTAGGGTTGTTATCAAGAATAACATCTTATCTGCATGTGATTAAGTCGATGAGGACAAATAGCTGAGCAAGTTTACTCTTGCTTCTAAAATATTACAACACAAAAGAGACTTGATAGATGGTGAAGTGCTTGCATTCGTCACAGAACAGGTCTATGCTTAACAGCACTTTGTGTTGCAATAAACCATCCCTTAAGCAAAATATTTTTGATAAGCAAGTATAAAACAATGAGTGTTGGCCTATATGCTGCCAAGTTTGCTCCCTAAAGTTATTCAGAACCAAACAACCCAGATCAGATAGACAAGTTTGCACTACTGCCCTAATGATTCTGGATTCTGGTTAATGATGAAATGAACAAAAATCAAAGCGAAATAAAAGCAGGTTATGTGATTAAAATGAGTCAGATATGCCCATAATCTAGGCTCTTTATTAGGCATTTATTTTGAAATCCGGTGTCACGTTCTTGTTTGGATTATTTTATTTTGAAATCCCGTGGACACTTCCTCCTGAATGGGGCTGGATTTTCGTGTTGAACTTGTCGCACATGGAAGTATTTATGAAGTGGCCGTCAGTGCAAGTTTTCATCGCGGGGTCCCGCCGCAACCTCCGAACTGCCCGGACTCTGCTGCTTCTTTTACCACCACTTTCACTCCAAACCTGGTAAGATTTTCGAACTTTGGTGCAACTACCAACAACTGGTTCCATCGATCTAGTAATAGAACTAATACATCTCTTCACGCACATTTGCATCTTATTACTTCACAGACAATCAAGGTAACTGTTTATTTGATTAGCTTTACCTCTTGTATTACACCTGTCAGCGTTGTTTATTTTGTTTGACATGTTGTGCGCGTCTTTACGCACAACATGTCGGTGCCATGTTCTTATACTGTACATGGCACCAAACCTTTTCCTCTTTCATACACGCTTCCCTAACACTGCCTTTTGATATGCATGAAGGAAATGAACCCTGTGTTTGAGTGAGGCGTTGCCCATCCGTCTGTCACTCCCTGCGTGTCTGCAATGTGCAAGTTTGCATAAAAATCTGCGCTGCAGTTTGCAGAGAAAGCAATCGGCAGCTCCTTAAATCTGTTTCCAGTTAAGAGGCCGTTTTCCCCGCGTGTGTGATGGAACCGCTGGGACTGAAAATGCTTCGCACAGGTCAATTTAAATTCCTGAACAGCTATTTTTCATTGTCCCGCCGCATGTGTGAGAGGAGTGCGTCTGCAGGCGGGATCCTGTGCTCTATAGAAACTTTGACACTGCCCTCGTGATAGACTAAGAGGTGATGGCCAATGCGAGAGAATGATTCAGTAATCAAGTAGCGTATGTAATGAAGTAAGGCACTTTACAGTGTTTGGTACTTTAAGTGTAGTGCCAAAAATCTATTACATTTTTCCAATGGCCTTTCCAAGTCATAGTCTATTTTTTTTACATCACTGGCTGTAGTTATAGTTACATGCACACTTTTTAGAATTAAAAGATTATTTATATGACATGTAAAAAGCAAAATTATTTAATTTCTTCCTGACCATAGTCCCTCTAGTTGCTCGTTGCTCACATCAGATTAAGCAGTTTTCATGCCCTTCAAGCAGTTTTAAAAATCCAGAAATCAGATTCTGGATTCAGATGTTGGTGTGCATGTGAACAAGGTCACTGTAGGGAGTTATTGTGCATTGCAAAATTGTAGTTTTGATTTTCATGATGAGCATTTTTTTTAAAAGATAAACTCAATCATACTTATTGAGCCTACCCATTGGCCAACACCTGCTATTGTGACAATAAAGGCAGTCACCACAGCAAATGTGAGAAGGTGAGAAGGCATTGGTGTGCTACAAGGGGCATACCGATGATCGAATAACATTATTTGGGGCTTTTAACTCTATGTCTACTATTGTGAAAGTGAGACTCTCATTTTGTTTCATCTTAAATAGCATTTTTGTGCAGCCAAACTGGTGCTGACAAATGACTATGAATTATCATCCCACCTGGAAAAATAGTAGAGGCAGAGAAATGAAGATATCAACCGTCAGTTTTTATAATAAAATTAAGCATCTTGAATGGGTCAGTTTAACATTCTGTAATTCTGTACATACAGTGATGCAGTACAGGCCGACTTAACAGGAGGCCACACAATACTGCCTAATGTCTCTCTCTCTCTCTCTCTCTCTGTTATGTCAGATGCCCTTCCTTTCCTAGTAGCCATGACTTAAGTGAAACTTAAGTAAGAAAGTAAATTAAGTATCTTACCCAGTGACACACAAAAGCACAAAGACTACTATAACCAAAACTTTGCATGGGTAAACACTTAGCAACTATGTCTCCTATAGGTTTTATAGTTTATGTGCAGTCTTAACCTGCAGCCTAATGATTCTTCTTTCCCAATTAAGAAAACACAGTTCAATGTAATTGCACCACATTGCACGCCCCAGTTGTTGCCCTGTTCATGTAGGTGCATTCAAGAGTACATCTGGAAATATTTTCACTACACCGAAGTACTGTGATGTACTTCCAGTGAGCTAGACATGTTTAATTTGACCTTTAGTTCAACAGACTGCTCTCTCTCTTTCTCTTTCTGTCAGAAAGAGACAGGAGCACCTTGGGGAGCTCTGAATCAGATCTGGTGGCAACATGTTAAAGAAATTAGCATGACTCACTCTCATAAAATACATCACAACCTCGTAAAACTTCATGCAATTTGTCTGGCAATACGTCATGCCTGAAAGTCCCTGTTGTTTCTTGCCTGTGGCGAGTTTAAAGGCGCACAATGTATGCTCACAATGCTATGCAAACTGTAACGCTATCACTTTTATGAAGACTTTATTTGAATACCAGTGACATTTAATAATAGTGTATCATTACTGCAAACTCAATTCCAAAGGTTTGGGCATTTCATAAACCATATTTTATAAAAACTGAAATTTTACTTAATTATGCAAAGTTATATATTGATAAGGTGAAGTTAACAATTAATAGCATTTTTATTTTTATTGCGATAGTTCGTAAACATATTTATGTATTATGTTTTATTTGTAAATTAGGCTACAAGTATAATTACACATGCAATTGTAATTGTATTATAGCCTATTAGAAGTAGCTGTATCACTAACATTAGTCACAAAAATATAAAATAGTATAAATAGTTAAATTACTAGTAGTAGCAGCAGCGCCTATTGTAGCAGTAGTAAGGTTATAATGATACTTTGGTAGTTGTAGAAGCTGCAAAATTTTCTTCACATCAAATACTGTTAGAGCCATTTTAGCTGAGTTCAGATTTGAACTATTTCCTTCTCCTCTGAATATGGGTCATATCACAGACATCTGTTTTTGAGCAGAGAAACACATCTGGACAGAGGTGATGACGAGGAGTTGTGACTGGAGCTTGTAGTGTTTGGCAGATCCAGGAGAAAGGCAAAAAGTACTGAAGTGACACTGACAGTAAGAAGTACCATGATGCTGGACTACAGACTCTTAACAGTTGTGGCCCAAAGTAAAACTACAAAAAAAGTTCCTCCTGAATTGAACGTATCACTGGAGACATCATGCAGAGAGGGAAGGAAAATAGAGGGTGGTTTCTCAAAGATTGGCACTTTGATCCCCACTTTGATTCCCCATGTGCTGTCATTTGGTTCTTGGGTGAGCAGCTTCACCCACATGTCCTAGTATGAGTGGTGTGTGCGTCTGTGATTGGTGTGTGGCTAAAGAAGTAGTTTACCACCACTGAGTATTGCGTGAATGAATGTGTTTCTGTAAAAGAGCTATAAAAGACTAATTCATCTAATGTAAAACAGCCTATTACATACCAGGCTAATGTTTCTGATTTAGGTATTCACCATCCTGGCTCTGGCTGGGAGAAGGAAGTGCTCCTCCTGACAGACCAAAAACACAACAGGCAAATGCAAATAGCAAAGGGCCTTATGGGTATTGTAATTTCTTATTTTTTTTCTATAAACCAGACTGATCCTAACTGAATTCTACCACAATGCAAACTCCCAATTTTACCACTGCTACAGAAATAAAAAATATAGTACCCGATAAATGTACGACAATATTTGCTTGGGAAAATGTGAGTGAAGTATCCAGCGCTGATCATGTGCGGTGACTATGACTAGTGAGGTTCTGGGTCATTGGAAATACAATTTATATTTTTCTTTCTTTCTTTTCCATCTGGATTTGTCAGCTGCTTGGCTCTGAAACACATCTGCATTAGAAAATAAGAACAGAATTACTTCAACACTAGAAACAGTACAGAGACATACATGCAAGCAGCTATTGCTACTTCTACCACTGCCACTATAGTGATACTTTTATTACTAGCTATTACTAGTGTTCCAGTAGGATTGCAGGAAATACAACTTGTAGTACTATTGCTAGAATGTATAATAGCATTGAGTTACTTTCCATCCAAATAGTTTTGTCATACTTTTCTGCCCTTCATTCAGTTTTAGGCAAGGTCAGTTTATTTATTATTCTTATTATTATTATTA
>KN513076.1:8984-33957 GCA_000787155.1 Scartelaos histophorus | reverse complement strand
TTTATTTTATTATTTTTTTAATTATTTGTTTTTATTCCCCACAATTTTGTATGTAAATAAATGCCTATTCCTAATATGGACCTGGAAATTCGCTCCTCTAATTACTTGCACTGTGAGTTTCATTTGACATGGAGCTGAATGCTATGGGTGAGTCCACTTCTTTATACAGTTTATGTATTTAACACCTAGTACGTTTTAATAAATGCAACATTCTTATGCTTTTTCTTCACAGTGTGCTGATGCTGATTCTATCTAGTCCCAGAATCATGTGAAAAACAAGTAGGATCCAACCCAACTGTACATGAGAACATTTTTACTCTCTATGAAATGTTAAAATACTAAAAACAATGAATTTCTTTTACACTTTTGAGACTTTGAACGCTG
The DNA here is from genome assembly GCA_000787155.1 of Scartelaos histophorus. Taxonomy (NCBI): domain Eukaryota; kingdom Metazoa; phylum Chordata; class Actinopteri; order Gobiiformes; family Gobiidae; genus Scartelaos; species Scartelaos histophorus. The sequence goes on along the minus strand of KN513076.1, from coordinate 33,573 downwards.
AACCTGACCTGCCTGTTTCTGCTCTCTGACAGAAAAACCAGAGCACCCACAGGAACGTCCTTGTGAAGTCAAGTTTATTTGTACGACTCAGTATCACATAAATGTCTCGACGGGCTTTGGAGGCTCACGGCAGCACCAGACACGGTCCAAGCTCTCCAGCAAAATATGAAACTTTATAAAGGAGAATGTGAAGGATAAAGCTGCTGAAAAAGGACAAATCTCAAGAGGGACAAATGCGCAGAAGGTTTGTGTTGGTCTGACTGCCGGGGATGTAGCAGAGCAGAGGTGAGCCACCGGGAATAAAAACTGTGAAAACATGGTCAAATAAAAGAGGAAGGTTTCAATTACAGATGCATGATTTGTATAGGAACTAAATATTACAAATAGTCAGTAGTGCTATGACTGTTACTGGTGGTTTTCAGATTCCCAAATGTGATGATCTCATACTTCCAGATAGGCATTTTCCCCTATTAATAATTCAATGGAAAAGCCAAGAAAATCCGGACATTAGACCTCATCCTTATTGTAACAAATGTCATATGCTTGCTTGTATAGATGGCTACTTGGAAATCTATGTATAACTTTGCTAAATGCAGAGAGAGGAGGACAAAGTAGTCTGTATTTCTGTTAAAATATAAATATTTTTAAGTTTGTCCATCATTTGAGCATGTCACCATCGCCTTTTGCTCTGACCACAAAGCTGCTCCATGTTCTGTCTCAGTACAAATATTGCTTGAATTAATCTTGCTGAATGAGGTAACTATATTTACTCTTTTACTCAACTTTTACCACCTACTTTTCAATAGAAGTTAACTTTAGTTTGCCTGCCTAAGAGTAATCTGTTACAGTAACTCCGAATCAATTTACCCACCTACAGGACGGACGCCGACGGTGTTAAAACACAATAATTACTATCCTAACAGTGACATTAAGGTGACATTTTAGTGCGCCATTATGTTTTAAATGTAGCTTTTGTTCAGTTGGACATTTTTAGTTTCTTTGGTTTGTGCAACTACAAAATGCGATGAATAAAATGAAACAGGTTTCTTACACAACACATCTCAGCCTGTCAAACAGTGGCTTGAAGTCTACTGAATCAATGTCTACTAATCTGAGGATGATAGGCATTTTCAGCAGGGCATGTCATTTTTATAATACATTAATTTCAGTGATTTTAGGGAGTTAAATTTTCAGAGGCATAGCTAAGAAAAACTTGTAATATTGCATTACCTGGCCAGCCAGAGTCACCAAAACTTTACAAAGATGAGTGGATCTGGAGCCATATCCTGACCCCTTGATTTCAATGGGCGTGACTGACCGGAGGATTAACAAACATGGCTGCTTACACATAAAAGAGAGAAAGTCTACATAAAGGACTGAGAAACAGCCTGGAGTTGTACAGAATCAACAATCAAAGCACCAAAATATTATTTAGTTCAGGAAAAATAAGTTTTTTTTGTTATTTTTTGGTTTTTATTTTAGCTGTCTTCCGCATTTGAGGGACATGTGATACAAATTCGTGTTTGGATGGGGATTTTTCACACTATTATCTAATTCCAGACGCTTCTGGATTCGAAAAAGAATATAGAAGGGATTAGTGGGTCAGGCAAAAAATAATGTGGAAGCAATCAGACAGAATGCACAGAATTATAAATTAAAGTAGCCTACATAACACAGAATATAAACTGTACATGATTTTTCCAAATTTGCTGTGCTGAATCTAAAATGTTTACCGTTACATAGGCCGACTTGCATCCAGACATTTTAATATTTAGAAATGCTCTCCCGTGGCCTGTGCATCACGCTTGAAATAATTTGTCTTTTTGTGTGACGAAGTCCGTAAACAGCAGCTTGTGAGCAGAAGCTTTACTGGAATTTGAATAAAACCCTGATGCTCCATGCGGCGATCAATGCTGTTATCACCAATTACAGCATACAGTGGCACAGCTGGATGCCTTAAACTGTTTAAATTAGGGAATATGTGAACTTGTACATGAACAGCGTAGAAAGCCTCCTGCTACAAATGAAAGTGGCCATGCGATTGCAAACATTGCGAGGAAAAACACAAATCATTTAATTCGCTGTCTGTATCATGACAACACAGCCTGCATAACTTATCGATTTCGAAACACTCCTCATTACGTGGAAGGAGCAGATGAAAACATAATGAATCTGCTATAAACCGGTCTCAAGTCCACCAAAGGGACACTGAATGGATCATCAATTTAGCAAGACTTTATGTTAGCGATTGCACAGCTACGTCCTTCATCTAATGACCTACAAAGGTGATACTTCCTGTTGTATCTGTTAAATCAAAATGTATTTTCATGCTGTGTCATGTGACCTTCAAAATGTTAAAATCAATACGGCAATGTGAGAAAGCAGGTTCTCTGTCCGTTCGTAAACACCAACTCATCCCAAAACTCGCACTTTAATGTCACAACTATTATGAGACTGCGCCCAAGTCCTCTGGTTGTCATCCTCTGGTTGTCAAGGTCGTCCATTACAGGTTTTGACAGCTGCCAATCACAGCTCAAGGCCCGCCCTATAAAATTTGAATTTGCCAGTGATAACATTTGTACAAAACTGGAATGTAACACTGTTGTTGTGTCCTTGTCCACGTCACTTCACACACTTTGATTATCTCAATCAGATTATCTTAAATTTGAAAATGCATAATAATTCTCTAATTCTCAAATAAAATAAAATAAAACAAATAAATAAAATATAAACAGACATACTTGACTTTTTTGGGACTGTGACTCTGCTTACTACCAGTCACTAAGTTTTCAGACAAATACCACTTACATATTACTATAATTGAATGAATTCTGCAGCTATGATATAAAACTACCATTCGGCTTTCCTTTAGTAGCAGTTGAGGCCCACAGGAGTCCCGCAATTATGCAGGCTGTCAGGTACAATTGTGGGCTCTCGGGAGCACATGTACAAAGTGATTGAGATGGCCCCAAGTGGAGATCATGCTGTATACAGCAGGGAGCCACAATGCTACTCAGCCAACCACAGAAAGACATCTTATTCCACATGAAGGTTCACTCAAGCATTTTCATTCAATTAAAAGTAAAATGCACTATATTGTGTACAAGCATTTTGAAATACTTTGAGAGCTTTGGATTGGTATTATATATTGTAGGATTTTCGTTTTTTAGTTGTTTAAAATGATAAACTGTTCAAATTGTGTCTAAATCAGGGAAAAATATGTATTTTTGTACCAACTTTTTTATTATTATGATTATAAAAATTTATTTGGACCACAGCTGGAGTATTTGACGTGACTGAACATTTTAACCTGGTCTGTGGAAGACCTGGTCTTGTGCAAGATGCTAATCATTTTTGAAAGCTTTTGCTTGTGCAACACTACACCCTCTTTTAGCCTATTAACCAAATGCACAGGGCTTTACTAGTCAACCAATTATTTATATAGTGGACTACAGCCCTAATATATTAATAAATCTGTCTGTATGGAAGCAGGTCCTTTTAAGGTGCAGTGGATTAGTTGTCACTCACTAGGTGTGCAATGGCAAATTAGCAGCACAATTATAGCAACATGATATTAACAGATACTTTGAAACAAGAAGGCATAGCTAAATAGCTCAAAGTAAAAGATAAATTAGTATAGTTTTATATTCTTGTGTTCAATATTTATCTTGTATGCAATTTTATGGCATTTTTATGTAAGAAAAGTAAGATTTGAGGGTAGAATAACTTACTTTTATATTGTTCATTCTGTGGATTATTTGTTGCATTACATTTAAAACTGGTTTACTGAGATTACAGTGGTTTATTCTTATTGTGTCAGTGGTATAAAGTAATTTCAAGATTATCACAATATTTATAAGCACACACACACACACACACACACACACACACACACACACACACACACACACACACACACACACACACACACACACACACACACACACACACACACACACACACACACACACACACACACACACACACACACACACACACACACACACACACACACACACACACACACACACACACACACACACACACACACACACACACACACACACACACACACACACACACACACACACACACACACACACACACACACACACACACACACACACACACACACACACACACACACACACACACACTAGACAGATATAGATATAGATAGATCGATATAGATATAGTTTGTTAGGTTGTTAGGTGTGAATTACCATGACTGAAAAGAAAAGCACAAGCTTCAAAAATCTACACAAACAAATTACAATGTTTGTTATTTGAATTAACTTAAGTAAGCGCCAAAGCCATTAGCACAAATGACTTGTTTTGTGAAAAGGCGAGTCTCGTTTTCAACTCGGCCCAAGTCAATGTTCACGTTTCTCTGATGTGGGTGGTCAACAATCTTCTAACGAAGCATGTGTGATTTAAAACAAATGGAGCGAGGAACACGAGAAAAAAGTGATTCCAATGAGCCAGGAAATGTAATGTATCCAGTGCGAAGCTTTAATAGGAGTCCATCAAGTCGAAGATAGTGTAGTAGGTGTAGGATTTGTGTGTGTTCAAGTGCCATACAGCCTCTTCACATCCTGCTGTTCTATTGTGTTGCTCCTAAACAGATCAACATGAGACCCAGACAATTTCCCTCCATCCTCTTCAGCGTAGTCGAAGAGTGAAGTGGAGTCAAAAATAACACCTACAGTACACGCAGATGAGAGGCGAAATAGCCAATATGGCGTTTGTTATTCCATTTGCCTTAACAGCCTTTTATGATGTCATCAAGAGGCAAATTACTGTGCGTTTTCACTAGGACTGATTTGTAAGCACTGTGAGGGTGATTTGACAAAAATATACAAGGATCACAAGGGTACAATAAATGAGACAAATTAGAGCTATTCTATGTTTAAAATCAAATGGTGCGCCCTCAGAGACAGTAAAGAGGTGGTGCGTGCTGGTTTTTGAATATGTTAACCTTTCAGTTCCTCTTAGTGTCTGACAAGAGCGATTTTGACTTGAAAGATTTATCAATAAAATATTCACGGAAGGCCCATTGGAAATCATAGCAATTGCACAAGAGTTAACCTTTTAAAGAGGGCTTAATGGAGGGTTTGGGGTTACAAAAGAGGAAAGTGAGATAAAACATCAACTTTATCACCTGTATAATAATCGACTTGGAGCAAACGGTTGCACGACTTTTTAGAAGAAGAGTCCATCAACTGCTTGTCTCCATGGATATGTTATTCCTTTGCTTGGAATGGTATGAGATAAAACACATCTATCAGGTTTTTATTCATTACTAGCATTTAGCATTTATTCATTATCCATTATGTGTGTTTCTATTGTTCAAAAATACAGTAATTCTCTTTGTGAATAAGGTTGCATCTTCACAGATCTGACCTTTAATGTAGCCTATAGTTGTCTCCCTTGAGATATATAAGTTTAATATCTATCATGGAACTAGATTCTCCATGAAGACAGGTGACAGAAGTTGTGCAATGCACCTTTTAAACTGTTCGCTCCAAGTAGATTATTATATAGGTGATAAAGTTGATGTTTTATCTCTCTTTCCTCTTTTGTAACCAAAAACCCTCCACTGAGTCGTGTTAAAAAAGTTAACGCAACATTAAAATTGTTTCCAGAAATGCATATTGACTGTTTTTGTTTCAAGTTCAAAAATTTCAATATTTATATTGAATGAGCAATTTATGAAGCTATTTTATACTTTGTTGTGAGCTATGAAACTATAGTAAATAAAATGAAGCTAATATAAGAATAGTGTTGAAGGACTACCAAAGTGTTCAGTGTTCCATAAACATCAGGTCCCATTGGGGTTGAATTAAAAATGCATTGTTTTTCATACAGCCTTAGCCCCATAACTTTGTAATGACTACAAGCTAATGAATACCTTAATTAGCCCCGTTTGTGCATCATTAATACAGACCATCTTGTAGTGTCATGCTGGATTATCTGTCTGTTGGATTAACAGAGACAGGGACATAGCCGGGGAGGACCAGGCAGCAGAGGAGGCCGGGTGCTTAAAGAGTGCAAATGTCAGAAGGGCATTCAGGTGCAGAGTGGAGCGTGTCAGGGTTACCTCGGCTCACCAGCGCTGGGGAAAAAAGGCGGCGGACATCTTGCCAGGGTTATGACTTCAAACATGTGAGCTTGGGGCCAAAGGAACAGATTGCTCCAATTACAGCAAGCCTCGTGCACCAGAGTCCCCCCTCCCAACACACGCAACGCTCGACTGGAGTGGACTTAGGCTACTATGGCATGTAGCGACGGAGCATCCCATTTCCAATCAGCATTCTGTTTGAAGAGCAGACATCTCCTTTTAGCCTTTCGTTACTGATTCAGTCCGGACCGTATGTTTTTGGCTGTCGACGCAGGTGATTGGCACCTTCTCTGTGAATTTATAACAAAATCAATTCTCTAACAGCATCCCTGAGCACATCAATCTGAGAGGCGCAGCTCGCTACCCCCTCATTTCAGCCTTACAGCCAGACATAGTGGTTATGGATGGAGCCCTGCATGTGCTGTTGGACCTGCGACCTGCATCAGAGTGGGGCTTTTAATTGGCAACATCTATGAATGTAAACAAGAAGAGGATATCAGCAGCATAGGGAATCACCTTGACAACTTGGGAGAATTATTCATATAATTCCAGTGAGATGTAGATGGATAATGTTGCACTTTTAAGTATTTTGTGAAGCACTTTCTTTTGCAAGCTAACAACAAGCAAGCTCACCACTGAAAGACAGATGGGTGTGTAGTGGTGTATTGCATTTATCAAACATGCAATTAATATGTATCATTTAAAAAAAAAAATAGTTTGATTAGAGATAGCTACCATTTAATACCAAATGCCTAGTTGTGTTGTATGCGATGAAAATGAGTAAATCAATTAACAACGTGGTTAGTTTCAATCCAATCCACTTTTATATACAGTATACTATTTATAAACTGTTATTTATAAAGTATACATACAGTATACATAAAGTATACAGTATATTTATAAAGTATACATTTTATACTGTTTATAATAGAACTGTTTTGTATACATCACAAATACATTGTAAAAACAATAATAAATCAGATTTAATCATACTAGTCTTAAAACAATAAAACCAGTAAAATAAAATAAGAGAACCACAGAATAGTAAAAAATAAATACAAAATAAATAAAAGACGCAGAGGACAACAAAAATCACGCAGGGTTAAAAAACAGTGAATAAAAATGGATCAAGACTTAAAACACTCCCCTGTGGGCAATGTTCGGACGTGGGGGGCAGAGTGTTCCAGAGCTTCGGTCCAGCAACAGAGAAGGACCTCTCCCCAGTGATTTTAAGTCTTGTCGTAGGCACCACGAGCTGGAGCTGGCCCTCGGACATCAAAGCATGAGGATGTAAAATTGTTTTGTGGGGCCAGTTCATTGAAACTTTAAAAACAAATAGTAAAGTTTTTAAATCAGTTCTGTATTTAACAGGTAACCAGTGTAGTTTGAGTAGGATGGTTGTAATATTGTTTCTGTTTGTGGAACTGATGAACAATATGGCGGCAGCATTTTGGACCAACTGTAACCGATTGAGGGAGGATTGTGGGAGGCCTGAGTATAGTGCATTGCAGTAGTCCAGTCTATTGGTTACAAAAGAGATGTATGATTGTTTCAAAGTTATAGTGTGTTAGAATTTGTTTTAATTTGTCTTAGCTGAAAAAAGCTACAACAAAAAAACAAAAAAAATGGTTTAGTCACATAGTTGGAATTCACTTTTATTTTACCTTTGAAAATATCTCATGAAATTGGGACAAACTGAGTTATGGGTGAATTGGTTATACCTGCCATTATCAGAGTTTGTGATGGGAAGAATAGTTTTAAAGTAACATATTTTGTTACATAGTCAAATCGCAGTACTGTATCCTGAATACTTAGTGTTAATAATAGTGTTTTTATATTGAGTTGAATTTAAATTATACTTTAATGGATTAAAAACAGCTTCACGTTGCTTAACTGTTTATGATGCATTTATTAATAGCTAATTGGAGATGGAAAAATCACACCTGCAAACACCACAAGAGCAGAGGTGCCCAGGTCACATTACCAAATACGGTAATGCATTCCTTTGATTTTAGAAAAGTAGCTGTAATATGAATACCACCAAATGAGAAAGTAACTGTTTGCTTGTATTCTTGGTACATGTATTCAGTTACTTCCCAACATTAATCACACCATCCAAAGTGTTAGGCAATAAGTGAATAAAAAGAGAAATTATTATTATTTCAACTTTATAATAGTGTACATTGCAACTAGTCAGTGTGCAGCAGGCAGTATTGGGAATCACCTTGTTAATTGCAGGCCACAGTTGAGAGATTGACTAATTGATCAAGGCCTTTTTAGTGCGATAGATAATTCGCAGTGGCATCGTCCGTGGGGAGGGGGATCTGTCAGCAATGATTCATGCTTCTCCTGTTGGCTCCCAGTCTCTGAGGCCTCTTTTGTTCAACAGGCTTCCAGTTAAGGGGATCATATCAGCGAACACCTCCCAAACCCCACCCTCTGCAATCTACAATCCTCTAAATCTGAGTTAGGAGAGAGGGAAAGGGGGAGGGAGAAAGAACGAGAGAGAAAAAGAAAGAGAAAGAAAGGAAAAGAGAAAGTAACAGGGAGAAAGAAAGAAAGAAAGAAAGAGAGACAGAAAGAAAGAGGGAGAGAGAGAGAGGGAGAGAGAAACCAGTGCTGATAGCTTGCCACAAATGATACACTGTTATACCTTACACACATGCACTCCCCCTTCTCTCTAGACGCTGTACTGAGTTCCCTGTGCAGCGTCAAAGATAGAGAAGGAAGATGTATGGTGCCCGCGTAATGAAAGTATGAGGGGACCCTGAGTCACGGAGGAAATGTCTCCATCACGCAGGTGGAGAGGTAATCACGCCCTGGTGCACCCTACACCCACAGAAAAAAATATAAAATGCGCAACGCCGACAAAAAAGCGTATAAATTAAGTCAGAAGGTGAAAGAGTCGTGGCAGGATCGGAGGGAGCTGGGGTGGTTGTGTCTGCGGAGTTGTTTAGGGCCATCCTTATGTACAATTGGTTTGATGTGTTGGACAGCGCTGGTGGAGGGAGGTCACATATAGGAGGGTAATGGAGGTGTACGGTATACAGAGAAAGCAAGAAGGAAAGTTATGATACTTTTTATGTTATGAGAAACTGTATTGATCTTGGTGCAGTCTTTTCTTAGCTAATGCATATTTCTAGAGCAAACTTTTTGTACTGATCATGTTCACAGTAACAAACTGCACACTTTTTCAAAGGAGAAAGTATTAGTCTGTTTCAATAAAAAAATACTTACTAAAAAATACTAGCACAAACAGTTTTCATACATAATTAAAACATTATCAAACATAATTTTCCAGTGAAATATCTTTGTCTTTCTTAAGCCAGAAGAAGGTGTGGCGTACATGATATACTAGGTTTTGAACAGGCTATGGTTTCTAATTAGCATAGTATTGTCTACTGATCTGGGCTGGTATCTTCTATGCAAAAATGAATGGAAGGCAATTTACTATAGAGGCTCATGGCATTATGCGTAAATGAGCTGTAAACAGCTGTTAGATCTATTATCGTAATGAATGAATACAAATAATTTCCGTATTGCACATAAATCTATGACACCGATTAGTTAAATCTTTCTGGCTTGTGTCGTGAACACTGGAGAGTTCAAACAACAAAGAGGACATTGTAAGTCTATATTTGCTCAATACTGTCATTTTAGCTTAGTTAATTTTATGAGTATGCTAGCGATTTTAATTACATATTAACATAGGTGATTTATGTTTACATTTAGGTTACAGAATAAATCAATCAGTCTACATTTTAACACTGTATTTGTCCTCAAGGGGCAATTTAACCACACACAACACTAAAATACAATAACAAGATAAACCTCAAACTAAAATCTCAACAGGTAGAGTCATCAGATCCAGTGTTGGAGCAATGTGAGGGAAGTAACCATCAGGAGCAGCCAACCACAGCCATGGCATCCCACAGAATATCAATCAATTAATACATTTAGGTTATACAAGCCCAAACCTACCTTCAGCATTTACCTTGTTGCAAAAGAAACCGTAGACTCCCACAGAGAAACAATATTACAATATTTTCATGATTATGCACAGGCTACTGTGGCTAACTCATTAGTATAACAAATCACAGAGTTGCCATGCTTTAGCAGGCATACATTCAGATTACCCAGTGCATCGGTGACAGGAGGCAGATTATTGCATATAGGAGCTCAATATAAAGCAGCAGGGCTCTCCAAGTTTGCCTGGAGTCAGTGAACTGCTAAATCTTCCCCGTCCCAAGTGAAGGATGCATCTCAGTGTGAGAGGAAATGATGGCAACGGGAAATGTTTTTGTGACCAGACAAATGGTCTCTTCTGTTTCTGTAACAGCACATTTGTGGCTCAATCATTTGTTCTTTTGAGGAAAATACACTCGCTAGTTAAACGGCACAAGTAAGAAGACTAAAAATGCATGTTGGAGGAGTAGCATTCTCTGTAGAATAAATGCTGGGTTATGATAAAAAAAACATAAAAAACATATATACATTTTAGAGCAACTGATGACACAGTGTGGTTTTAGCGCATAGCATAGTGTGGATTGTGGGCACTGCTATATAGTTTAAGACAGTAGTGTATTCATTATTTTATTCTTTGATTGCATTTTCTTTAGAATAAAATAAAAACATATGTAGTTTGGGAATACAACAAAAAAGACAGAAATCTCAGTTATGTCATATCATCACCATCTGAAACAAAAGGGTGGAGAGAGTGAGGCCTTCCTGTTGTGTTCACCTGGTTCCCCCTGGACACTGCTGTGATTTGGCAGGACACACAGGGAGGACACTTTTGGCTTTTCCTCTCCTCAAACTGCTTGTACTGCTCTTTCTCTCTGGATGAATAAAGTTTATCTGTCTCTGTCTCTCTGTTTCGTGCTCTCTCACACATCACTGAAATGTTTTTGTGGTGTATCAGTTAAAACACGACATTCACTGGGGACCGTTTGGTGAATTAAGGGCTCTAAGATCACAAGTAAATAACGCAATGTTTTCTAAGTAAACTTGCAAACTAAATAAACAGAACTTTTTATTAGATCGTTTTCAAAAATTGATGCCGATTTTTCACTTTCAACTCCACTGACAGAGACTTACATAATAGTGGTGGACAGTCAAGCCAAATGTCCTGCAGCCATTTCAAACACTAGAGCTGTGTCCAAGGAAACAAAGAACTCTTCTGTGTATTGCATTTAATAGAGCAGCACAGAATAGAGAGAAATCAGTATTGCAAAAATGGACCATCATCTCAGTAACGGTGAATACCTTCAAACATAGACACCTTTGGTCTATCGGTGGTGGGTATCAAAGGGAAAATCCTGCTTTTATCATATGGAAATAGCATGGCCAACAGTCACAGTAAAAAGCCAGTTTATTCAGACATATTAAATATTTATTTGGAGGGGTCAAAATGTCAAAATGTGAACACAGAGCTTTGGTGATGGATCAGCGGTTGTGTGACAGCGGGACGTGGTAATAGCCCTTAGGTATGTTTGGAGACATGTCACTGTTTGCTCGCTGAAGAGGCAGGTGGGTGGAAGAAGACGACGCCACGCTTTTGTTCCATTTTATTTTTGCTTTCTCTATAAAAAAAATAACCTTTCTATTCCACGGACAGTGAACGATCACCTACAAAACCTGCCGGCAAGCCTCATTTTAAGACGATAAAACGAGCAATAATAAGACATGCACTGGCGACCAAAATGTAAGTCATCATAGCGAATAGTTGGCAGAGTGCAAAGTTGAATGTTAGTGACGCAAGCAAGGGATATATTAATTGTATTCCAGACAAGCGTTTAATGAGTGCCATATAATGTCTTTGAAATAGTTTGAACTCTACCCACATACTTTTGCTGACTTTACTGGCTCTAAAAATCCCCAGCTTGTAAATGGCAAGGTGAAACAACTGGACCTTGATATGATAAAAATTCAATCAACTGCCCATCCCTACTCAAAATGATCAAATATTGAATCGTTTTTTATTGGGGAAGGCTTCACATAATTCACTAGTAAGTTCCTATACTCAAATGCATAGTGGCTACTGACTATAATGTGTCTATTATCCACTTTTGATGCTAATATGAAGAAAAAGGTAATGTGTTCAAACAGTTAAAATGTGTAAAAGTTATGTTTTTGTTGAATTATAGCCAAAACAAGCAAAGATCTTTGACACAGTATTCTACGATACAATTAGGCCACATTTTATATACTCTCGAAATGCAATCTTAAGTATAAGGACGCTTTGACTTGGCTAGAATTATGTACACTGTCCTGCTTGTGTCTCAGAGTTTAGTTGGATCGGCTTGAATCAACATAAAGAACATATTTTTATTCCTGACTGGCAAATTCCTCAATCTGCCTCAAACTAAACCCATACAATCTGGTGACATTTTTGGCTGCACACGACGACAGGCGCATCTCGCATGGGGACAAAAATAAAAGGGCTACACTACAGCGCACTGCCTCCTCCTCTGTCTGCCTCTTTATTTACCACAGAGTTTGTTTGTGACAGAAACACTGGCAGGTCACAGGTGCCAAGAAAATTAACCATCGACTCCACTGCGCCACAAACAAGTGCCAACATTTACCCTGCCGTACGGTGACATGTGCTTCGCCCCAACGCGTTCGGCTGCTACGGCGCATCCTCCGCAAATGAAGAGTGGTTTTTCCTTTCACAACTTGTCCAGTGGCCAGTTATGTGTGGCAAGGTCAGACAGCCAGAGCTTTTATTTGTGCACAGAGAAAGAAAAGGCAAGAAGGGCCACTTTATGCGAATTGGCGGAAGAGGGTTTCTGACCCTGGTTCCTGTACAATGTAACATGAAGCATTAGGAACTGGTTGGTTATAAGCCCATGTCCTATGGGAGGTTTTGCTCTTCCTCTTTCATGAAAGAAAAATGGCCTTTATTGCATTAATAATATACATTATTATATGCATTTTGGGTGTTTTAGTCAGAGATATATATTATATTATATTGTTATTAATTGGTAATGTTTTTTTTTTTATTTATATCAATTTATATCAATAATTTATATCAATATTATCAATATTTAGTGGCCACTGTAGATTAGAAGAGTGGTTTTGCTTCAGGTTTTGTCGGCCAGAATGAGTGTCCGTAATTTCTCCCTCACGTAATTATTTTATAATTGAGAATAATAATTTTTAAAATGCATAATATTAAACCATCGATTAAATGCAAAGCCCTATTACCTATAGTTCCCCCTACCCTAACTTAGCATCTTCACTTTAGAAAATGTATATGGCAGGCACGCTTCCCTCAGATATAAATTCCTCATCCAAAGCCACTCGCATATTGTATATTATCAGCACCTCAAATTTTGTCTTTTCCACACTGCACAAATGTCTGGCTTGTTGGGACTTTATTTAGAAGTCTTGATCTCCGTCTCGCCGCCTGTGTCACTATAATACCAAGGGTGCCATTCATAAATATAAAACTCAAAACACTGTCAACAATGAGCAGGCCTGATCTGTGCTCCTCCTTTGCATACTAAATGAACAACAGTGAGGCCCGCTTTAAGTCTGCTGCCACAACACTGCTCTCTACTGGTGACGCAAAGTGGGACTGACCCTTGTTCCAGAGATTGTGCTTTTGATACAAGCAAAGTCTTTTATAAACTTCCAATAAAGACAAAATCATCAATAGTTAATAGTGCCTCAGTTGTAGAGAAAGAAGAGATATAAAAGCACAAAATATCTGAGCTGACTATGTAAAAGCATTTGTAGTTGTGGTAGAAATACTAATTATAGCAATGTTTGTAGAAGTATCAGCAGCAGTAGTAGTAGTAGTAGTAGTAGTAGTAGTAGTAGTAGTAGTAGTAGTAGTAGTTAAAAAAGGAAGCGACCAACCAATGTAAGTAGTAAGGTAATGGTAGAAGCCTTTATTAGTAATACCTGAAGTAGCTACAAATAACTTTGAATGTCTTGAGCAGCTTATTAACAATATAAATTCACCACACTCGCTCTGCTACAAAAATCCCTAGACCTCAGAATAATAGAACTAATCTTAAGACCTAAATTATGTCATTAATTTTTGGCTCTGGGCGTTTTCTGTGGAGGTGTTAATATAATGTCACTTAAGCAGGTTAATGGTATTACACTCTTTACTGCAGTGACATGCGTTTACTGGCACGGAGCGGAGGTTTGAATAATTACTTTTTGTCTCCAGGAGCTTGGGGTCCATTTTGAACATTTTTAGAGCAATAACACCTTGTCTGACTACTTCACTTACACTTTGTCACCAGAGTGTCCCATAGCGCCCCCCGGAGCTGACCACCCACTCATATTTTAGCCTTGTTAATGAGTCAAAGGGAAATCATATCTTAAGATGGCTAGTCTCTCCTCTTCAAGTGAACTATATACTTATAACTGCACAGCAGACAGATCAAAGCTGGCTAACACGAGCCTGGGAGCTCACAGCCCCTAAAGATTCTTCACAGGACGAGAATAACGAAGGGGAGACTGCCTTCACTTTTATCTTCACCTTGCTTTGTGACTGACTCATATTTGTCAGGAGTCTTTTGGGGAGAGCTGTACTCTTCCAAAAATGAAGCTGAAGACGAGGGATTATATAGCCCGACAAAAAAAGGGGAACAAAATCTACTTTTTTTCTTTTGTGTAGTTTACTTTTCTAGTTACTTTCTAGTTTTTACCTTGAAGTGGGAATGGTCTTATAAAATGCATTATTGTGTAAGATATGATGGATTATGAAATGGTGTAACAGGGTAGATTATTTTATTATTTATAGTAAATTGTAGAATTGTTTTAGCATTGCTAACACAAACCAAGAGGCAATTAATGTTCACGTCAACAAGACACAACAATCTTTAAGTTTTATGTTGAACACAGCTTTCAAAATACTTCAAGTCAGCAGTAAACTACTGTAGAAATACTGAGTATCTGAAACACAGTTCTCAGCAGCATCCAGCACAAACAACACAATTCCTCCATGTGTGAGATGGATTAGATTTAGTCATGTTTGGCCCAAACTGCAGTGAACCCCCTCGTGACCAGAGCCCAGTGCAGCGGGCGAACCTGGAGCGCTGGGAAACAGCTGTTTGAGCTCTAATTAAAGGCAGGAGCAGGTGTCACCTGAGCGCGGCTGTGGGGCACACCTGGCTGCATTCATTTGATCCAAAGTGTTTTTGACGGACCGCCGCACGCTCCGTCCCACATTAAACCACTGCAGCAGCACCTGCTGGGAGCCAGCCTGGCTTTGCTCTAACACCATTTATGTGCAACAGGGCTCAGCCCAGAGACTGAAGCCTCAGCAGCAGCAGCACCCAAGGGACCGCTCCAGTCTCCCCACCTCAACATGTGTAAAGTGCACCTCTCAGCACTGACCTCTGAGCTTTAAGACTGTCCAGATAATTGTCTGCAGAAGGCTCCCACAGGCACTAACAGAAGCTTGTTCTGATCTCCTGATGATTTCACAGGACATTTAACTTTACACTCTCATTTGTTACCTCTTCAGGGTATCTCCAAATATCCATTACCAAGGGTAGTAAGGAACAAAGCAACCCTTAACCTCCACTGGCTTTTATGTATGTGTAAATTACCCAAGGATAATGTGACAGTGCATTTTGGGTGACAACACACCACAGGGGAAGAGAAAACTGCTTAAACTGAGGTGACCTTCAAGTCCAAAATACGCATTAATACAACGGTGCTTTATGAAATTATGTGTCCTCTAATGAAGCTGCATTTACAGGAGTCAAGCACAGGTCACGTCCCTCTCTCAACTGATGCCAGCTCTTTACGACAAAGACAATGCCTTCATAACGTGAGTCAACAGGTGACCACTGCCATTTTGTCTCGAGCTAAACAGTGCTTAATTAGATTGTAATCCATGGCAACACCACTGGAGTCCTGTTCCAAGGCTTTATTTCAGCTGAACCTACAGCTTAATGGTAGCTATTACAACCCTCCTGCCGTCTCCCATGAGGTGGTGCATTTGAGGCCTGTGGGACAACTGCCCGCCTGTTCATTTCAATGTCGACCTGGAGCTGCTATGTGACTGTTGCTGTGACGCTTTGTAACATTGAGGAGTTCGGGTTCAAACAAACTGAGCAAATACACAATCTGCATTCAGCCTTATATATTTGCAACATGTTTAAGACTTTCAGATTTTTACAAATATACAAAAATTATATACTTCCTATACTAAAACTTATAACTTATAAACTTCATAATTTGCTAATTAGATTAATTGTGAGCCATTAATTATCAGTCATTAGTCATGATCTATTCAGTAGAATTATTTCTTCCAAAAGGTTAAGTTGAACAGTTTCAAAATATCAAATTAAATAATGCCTAAACCATATCCATGAATGTATTTTAAAACGTAGAACACAAGACAAAGAACGAAATGTGACAGTAGATGAAAGAGAAGATAATAAATTATTCATCTGTCAGAGTAAAGTTTGACCAATTCCTGAGCGACAAACTAACAAGGTCCTTAGAGATGCAGGCCCCGGCCCCACAGAACAGGCAGAGGTCGTGACCCCGGCACATACACAATGTTATGAACCTCTGACCCTCAGTGTGGCCTGGCGCTGTCTTACAAGCTCACAGTCAGAAACACAATACATAATACATCAGGCCTGTACAGCTGGGACCACCTCTCCAGCACCGGCCTTACATACAAACAAAGCCTCCCATAGATAATGAACACCCTCACTCACCATTCTGTTCTCCAATACAAAGGTCAGAGGAGTAGTCCATATCTGTATTGACTACAAGGACTCCAGAACAGGGAAAGGTATACACAATACATAGAAGCAACAAGATATACTGTGGACCACTGGGGCTACAAAAATAATCATAATCAAAGCAGCCATTGCAAACTTCAATATTACTTGCCAATTGAAATTATGGTGTTATGTCAGTGTAAAAACATATTACTAAAGGTGGGAGATATATTTAAAAAAAATAGATATTGCAATTGTTGGTAAAACTACTAAATAAGGCTCTAAAAATAGCTGAACAAAATTAAAATTACCAAAAGATATACAGATATTCACTCCTATCACTACCTCCACCCCCTATTAACAACGCTATGTCAGTTCTGCACAGATTCCGTTTTTCAAGTATAAAAATAATGACAAAGACTTACCATTGCCTCTAGTGTTGTTTGCTGAAGTTGAATGGACCGAGAGCCAAGCACAGGGGAGAACAGATGGGGATGAATGCAGGAGGACAGGAGGAATCAGGAATCTGAAAAACAGTTTGCACAAATTTGCAAATTAATCCACATTTAAACTAAGATTTCTGCAGATTTGTAGTTTGGAACCTTGCAAATAATAATAGCAGAATGTGTGACTTAAGAGCAGGAAAATAAATTAAATAAATACCATAGCAACCTAAAAGCCCACACTTTTCATAGTATACTACTCAGAGAAAAAAAGAGAAGTACCACAGAGCCAACACACCTTTCTTACACTGGATATAACCCATTGGGACCTGAACATCCCCTCTCAAGCCCTTGCTTTTCTTTGCAGCACTTTTGTTGTGTTCTCTAATCAATAAAGGTTTGTTTTATTAAAATCCTTGCTGAGTTGATGCTCTGGGAGATACCACACTTTCATTCTATAAGTCATTTTTCTTACTCCATGTTCTACTGAAGTCTGCTGCACAGTAGAAATGCATAATCCCTTGTGGTCTCTACTTTACATATGGGAAAAGGGCTGAGATTTTTGCTGACATTATTTGAATTTCAAACAGTGTTTGACATTTGATAAAGATGCCATGTTTTAATATATGCTCTGCAGGTTTTCTACCATGTTTGTTCAAAATTGTCAAAATCTATAAAACTCACATTAAATAGGCAATTATTGGTTTAGCTTTGCATGACCAGACGTGTTTTTAGAGCCCGATGTCTAATATTTGCATAACATTTGCACAAAATAAAAGAGAAATGACAAACACGTGTTTCTTACCTAAAAAGAAAAAAAATCCCAATGGAAAGAGGCTGGAACTTGACAGTATTGTAGGAAGAAGTGTTGGTCAGGTGAGTGCAATTCGAAAATTACGATAAAATTTTGATTGAAATGCATAACGTTCAGTATGGGAAGACTACGTTGTGCTAAAATTGTTGCTAACCCTTTAAAAAAATGCCGTATGTAAGGATATTAACACTTTTTAACACTTTCATTCGTAAATACTGTTGGTGCATGGATTAGATACATAGTTTTGAGGGATGTTATAAATTAAATCATCCATCCATGCTATCGTAAACAAGTAGACAACGATCAATCAAAGGTCACGCTAATTTTTGAGCGGGATAAGGGAATTTCTGGAATTTCTAAAAAACCCGGAACCGATGTTTTGTTGACAATGTTCCTACCCGGACTCATAACCGTGACGCGCGGCTAATGTTTGGTAGCAACATGCCTATTGAACACTGGTGATGTTTGATAGATTTTATTACTGTAAATGTATGGTAAGTAACGCGATTTAAATATTCTGTTTTTGTAGTTATACACTTGATGAAGCTGTGAGTGTGAATTCGCTAAAATAATTGTAAGACATTTAAAATTAAAAACTGTTTAAACGTGTTTTATTGTGATTAATGTAATTAATATTTAAACCACATGGACACACCTAATTATTTTATTTAGATCAGTAATGTAAGTATTTTCTAAGTAATTTACACATTCCATACTTTCATGTCAATTCATGTGTGACTGATTTAGTGTAAATTACAATTTGTGACAGCTGAAAATAACACAAATATTTATAGATGCATTTCTAAGATTCTTTTGACAATAAAGATAAGGAAATGCTATTGACTATGCTACAGCGAAATTCTTTATATAATGCCCAAGTCTAACTTAATGCAGCTATGGCATATGGTATAAACTGGAGTCCATATATTTAGATAATGTGACTGTAACTGTGCAGTAGTTAAATGTTCCCTCTGAGTGTAATTTCACTGCCTTGTTACAGATTTCAGCCTGAGCCTTTCACATGTGCGCTGAATCCTTCACAGCTCATAAGATGTGTTTATGCGCCCAAATGTATCAGGTGGGTAAAGTTGGCCTGCTGCTCTCCCTGGCAGCCGCTGGTGGCAGATAGCTTCCAGAGCACGGATGGACTGAGTTACATTCAGAAACACTTTTGGCGCCTGCACCAACTCTGTGACAAAGTGGCGTCATTGTGCATGTGTCACGCTCGCTGCTTTGGCTCTCCTCGTCCTCACCTGCCTTCCGCTGGTGCCAGTTTGGAAATTAGGTGCGTACATCTGTTTCTCTCTGCTGCAGTGAGCCTGTCTCTAGTGTGTAAAAAAAGAGAAATGTCCTGTTTATGTCTAGCAAACGAGCGGCAGTTTTCGCAAATTATAACATTGGTGTCCTTGTAATCTATTTACCAGTGAGCTCCTAAACTATCTTGAAGTAAATTTAGCAGAAAATTAAAGTGCTTTATCATAGTGCCAGTGTGCTGAAGAGGTGTCCTCCTTCACCTTCACTCTCTGTCTTGCAGATTAATAGAGACCTTCTCGTCAATGACGGTGTTGTGGTCAAAACTTGCCGCCGTCCTGCCTCCTAATGAGGATGAGTTTCTCCTGCATTTCTCTGACAAAGTGGACTCAAGTGTGGTGGAAATGCTTGCACGGTCCAGGCAGCAGCTGTACAATGACATTGTGAGTGACCCCCTCTTGCTCACGGCGCAGATCATTTTGGACTTTTCCTGGGAGAAACTCAACACTGGGACTTGGAGAGATGTTGACAAAGAGTGGAGACGTGTGTATTCCTATGGTTGTCTGTTTAAAGTGGCGGCTCTGTGCTGGAAATATCCAACACAAAATGAGCTGCAGCAGGCAATCAAGACTTGTGATATGGGATTACTAATGGGAGCAGCTATAATGAATGATATACTTCAAAGTATTATCAAAATACTGCAATATGAAGTGAGGAGAAATGCCATGGAAGAGGCTGAAGATGAACAGCTTAAGGCCAAGGTTTGTGGTTTATTAAAAATAGCTTAATGAATGTGTATGCACAGACACAGAAATAACTTATCACAACATTTAGCATTTTATCTACTACAGAAATAACAGGAAGATTTTCACAGGTACATAAGGACCCTGTACCTGCACCTCTGGGGACTAATTTTCAAATGAGTTTATTTTCCACTCAATATATTCGGAAGCCAGTTGGCCTATTTAGAACCTTTTACAAAATATTAAAATGCACCTAGTAGGAATATTTGTTACTGTGAGGCTTAAAATATAAAACAATAAATAGCAATTAGCACAACCTTGACTGTCACAGATTTTGGAAAATACAACTCTCAGTGTATCATCATAAATTTGAAATTAAGCCTGATTTAATTTATTTAATTACCTTACCTGAACCATCACACTACGATATTCGATATATACAATACGAAAGACAAATGTACCAATGGAAACCTTAATAATAGTCTAATAGTTTAAAGTTGTAGCCTTATGACTAATTATCAACTCATTATATGAATATTCAGAACCCCCTGCCTTCTGC
The DNA here is from genome assembly GCA_000787155.1 of Scartelaos histophorus. Lineage (NCBI taxonomy): Eukaryota > Metazoa > Chordata > Actinopteri > Gobiiformes > Gobiidae > Scartelaos > Scartelaos histophorus. The sequence continues at coordinate 12,936 of KN513076.1, read as the reverse complement.
TCTCCATGGGGTAACAAGCACCAAATGAAATTAAATCCACTCAATAGTCAATATTATGACAATATTGTCTGGTCTCTACAAAAGCTTTTACTGAGCAGTGCATGTCATGACCTGTCACTCTCCCTTTTTTACCAGTTTATCAGAGCTGCTCTGTTGGCCAAGAGCATTAGCTGCTCTTTCAGTGACAGAAAGGCATGTCCTCTTCTGCCCTTTATCTTGTCAGATTTAATCAAATATCAGGCCAAATGAAAACCACTCAAATACCACTTGTGGCTTTTTCACTGTCACCAAAATTAAGGGTTTGGCGTTAAGAGTATCAAAACAAACCTAAAAAGCCTAGATATAAATCCCTTGTTGTTGTCCATGCCTCAGCTTAAAATTTTGGCCACGCTTTAACCAGCGTTTGTTGTGTTGGCATCATTAACAGAGACTGAAGATTGAGTTGCCACGGTGCCCACGCGTTCCTGTGATCAAAGACGACTTGGCAATTCCCCGGCTAAAGTGTCCTTCGCTGGAGAGCTTTAAGTCCGACTACCTCCTCCCACTAAAACCTGTTATTTTGGAGGAGACTATTGACCACTGGCCTGCGCTTAATGGCCATCCCTGGAGGTGTGTATTTTCTGGATTTTACCTTTATGCTTTGCCAAATCCAAAAAGCATATTCACACTATCTATTACCATCATTACAATCACTATACACTGTTTTGTTCTACTTCCTCTTTTCAATTATTATTCATACAAAACTTATTTCCTTTCTGTTGCCTAGCATATTGAAGGGCTGTCCTATTATGCCCAATTCAAGGTTCATATATTTATTCTGCCCCTCTTCCCGAATAGCAATGCACGATTTACATTTCAAAAAGCTTGTTTATTTCATACTAGCCTGTTAAGCAGCAGCTCATTTCAGACTCCCATTTGAAGCGGGCCATTTGTGTTGCTGGCCTTCCTTTACCCTAACCCGCTCTGATCTGATTGGCCAACGTTCACCAACCACACGCTATCGGTAATGCAGTATATATTAGCTCATTGTATTGTTATTGCTTTTTGGAAATGACAGCATGCACAACATCTTTTTGTGGCTGTTTTGGGTTTTTTAAGGCTCTCTGTGTGACTTTTTTCTGGTGAGAGGTCCGCCACCTTCTCTCTCTATGCTGATGTTTTTGATTTGCCTGGAATGTTTCACAGTATAGCATTAAACATATTTATCTTATAGTTATTTACAGTTATTGTGTACAAGAGCAGCGTCGCCTCTCCAGAGACTTGTTTCCATGGATATCAATAACTTTAATGTATTATTGATGAACATTCTAGGGAAAAGCGAACAAACACAAAGACAGATTGCACACCCTGACCCTCCGCTAGAAAAGTTGCATGTGCACCATTCACTCTGTCCATCTGCCTGTCCAGGGATATCCCTCTCCGTTCCCCTGGCTTTTTGACAACTGTCTATTGATTCTGACACCTGACATAAGCTCACTCTTCCTCAGTATGGGCCTGGTTTTATAGAGCAGCCTCACAAATGCACCTTGCTTATTCCATTGTATTTTTATGTAAATAGATCCAGTGACGACGAGGTTATATAAGGTGCAAGTGCAAAATATTGTGTAATTAAAATGAACTAATTAAAATTTCTAGATCATGGAGCGGTGCAACTTGTCAGTGGTGAATGGTATCTTTTATCATATTTCAATTTAAAATAACACTTTCGCCACTTTAAATTATGTGACTGACATCAGAAATGCGTTGAAGTTTGGTTGATATTTCAAGAATCTAAAAGAAAAGTAGTGAAACTTTTATCCTGATGATTAAATAAGTCAATTATCTATGTGCTGTTTTCTCATTTACGACTTACTGCGATCTAATTAAAGCACATAATTAGTCACACAGATATATTCTATAATTTGAATGGTCCTATATCGCACCAAATAGACTCTTGTGATCTTAAAGCCATAAAAGAACATTGTTACCTCATAAAAAACATACCAGGGTTTGTGTTTTTTTGGGGTCATTCACACAAGTTTGAGTAAGTTTGAGTGTTTGAGTAACCCTTTAATATTAGTCTCAAAAAGCTCTGTTTTACCTTGTGATGTCATGAAGCGGTAGTTTTCAAGTTAACGGCTACTTCTTTCATTTTGTTCAGTAGACATTACATTAAATTTGCAGGATTGGTGTAAATGTGAATGAAACAAAACGCCAGGTATATTTTTGATGAGGAAACAACATTATAACATAGATTAGAAAATAGCTTAATATGGGCCCTTTAAAATAATAATATGCTTCTTTTTTCAGAATTTCATAGACCTTATTATTATGCTAAAATGTGGTTAATCCTAAAGCCAAAAGTACTGCCAGAAAATTCTAATTTACAGTTATTTCCTTATTTTTTGCACAGCTTAGAGTACCTGCGCAGTGTTGCTGGCTGCCGGACCGTTCCCATTGAAGTGGGATCCCGATACACAGACGAGGAATGGTCTCAGACTCTTACCACAGTCAATGAATTCATCGATAAGTTCATTTTAAACAAAGTGCGTTCTTGTTATAAGTTCGTATTGGCTTTAAAAATACCTGGGAGGATATTTATACTGTTTACATTTCTTTTCCTCCAGGATCAAGGGAAGGGCGTGGGTTATCTCGCTCAGCATCAGCTTTTTGATCAGGTAAAGTTCCCGTTCGTTTGATCCTATTCCGTGTAAATATATATGAACCCCCACATTCCCCCCAGCGCATCACAGCCAATGCTTTTTAAATATTCACTTTTGAAGAATCAACAAATAATCTACGTAATAATCTGAAATGTATCTCCTGTTGATATTTTCGCCCTTATGAGGAATGAGTTTCTCCCTCTGCCAGCTGTCATCCTTACAATACATTGCTCTCAACAACATTGACTTTTTGTCCTAATTTTACCCTCCCAGTCGATACATTGTCTGCGCTGAACTTTATGAAAAAGGGCACCTTGTCAAACTAGAAAAGTTAGAGCTGCGTATTATAGACTATGGACTACTTTATGTTTTTCCACCAGAATAGATATATCAAGCAGAAAACCTCAAATGGCTTTTTGAAGACAGAGGAGCCATATTTTATACCTGATTTGGCAAAAAAAACATTCATGGATGCATCGGAACATGGTATGGTACATTACTTATTGTGGATCCTGTGTTTTGTTTTTTTGGGTTTTTTTTTTTCAGGTAAACAGATTTTTATAATATAACAAGCCTCACTTTTCTCTCTATTGATCAAAGAGACATTAGCATTTTATATTAACATTTTTTAGAATACACAACTAATAGTAATTAATGGTTTTCTCATTCTGCTTCTCATGGGCGTATAAAAGACCAATAGTGCATATACATTTGAATGAGTGTAGCGAGATTGAATAGAAACGCGCTACCAACCAGGCTATTAATCAATAAAGGAGATTCTAATCTTAATTTATAGCACTTTGTACCCAATCATTTTTCTATGTAATATGTGTAATATTTGCAGCATAGCTTTGTACATACATTTCTCCAATTTTCCAAATAAATACTCCTTTAAAAACAACCTTGCTACTGCTACATGCAAGCTAATGCATAGAGACTGCACACATTATACTTACTCTGTGCTTTTTTTTGAATCAAGATCAAATTGTTTCAAATTCTTAATGATATTCTATGTTTTTTTTGTTTTTTTTGGTTTGTTTTTTATTAAGAGGTCTACACAGACGATTCTCTGTCAGTAGAATCATGTGGTTGGACAGAGTTCACATTTGGTTGAATGATTTTGATAATTTTGTCAGTTACATGCGACTGGAGTGGAAAAAAATTAATTTGTTGTTTTAGCTCAGTTTTATTTGACACTTGTTTTTTTTTTATAAACCTTCTGATTGAAATTGATTGATTTATTTGCATTTGAATAGAAAATCAAGATTTCTCAACATGTGGAAAATTTTGATTTATTTTGCCATATTGCC
>KN513071.1:15596-36196 GCA_000787155.1 Scartelaos histophorus | reverse complement strand
ACGGACCCCCGCTGACAAAACTCATTTCAGATCATGACCATAGGTGAGCTACAAACTTATATCAGCAGCACAGGCCACGAGCCCCAGGGACAAGAGACGACACAAGTATCACCACAACTTCTGCTGGAGTACAGGGAACTGAGGCTGCTACTACTACTACTACTACTACTACTACTGCTGCTGCTGCTGGTGCTGCTACTGCTACTACTACGACTACTACTACTACTACTACTAGTTGGAATATAAGAAAGTGAGGCTGCTCTATATGAAAGAAACATGGCTGCTACTACTACTACAAGTACTACTGCCACTACGTACTACTACAACTACTACTACTACTACGTACTACTACAACTACTACAACTACTACTACTACTACCACTACTACTACCGTACTACTATACTAATAATAATACACTACTACTACTACTACTACTACTACTACTACTACTACTACTACTAGTACTTCTAATATTACCACTACTACAACTGCTACTACTAATGCTTCTACTACTACACTACTGCTACTACTACTACAACTACTACAACTACTACTACTACTACTACCACTACTACTACTACGTACTACTACTACTACTACTACTACTACTACGTACTACTACTACTACTACTACCACTACGTACTACTACTACTACTACTACTACGTACTACTACTACTACTACTACTACTACTACTACTACTAAGAAAGTGAGGCTGCTCTATATGAAAGAAACATGGCGGCTTCAACTACTATAACTACTACCTACTATTACAATTACTACTACTACTACTACTACTACTGCTACTATTACTATAGCTACGTACTATTACTGCTACTATTACAACAATTACTACCACTGTAACTTACTACTCTTACTATCCTAAACTGCAGTGCTGAGCTGTATCGAGGGCACTCACTGCCAGCTCAGTCCTTTTTATCTTGGCCTACATCATCAGAGGTATAATACTCCCTACAATAGAGGCATATCCAGACTGGACAGTATCACTCGTGTGTTAGAACTGAAGTGTCCTGCCTGTTCTTTCAGCTCTCACTTTACTATAAATGAATATATCACTGTAAATATTCTGCCTTTATATTGTATAATCTGTTTTCTACATCTGCTGCCATCAGACTCATGCATCTCTTTTTAATCCTGGAACAGAGTCGCTCCACAGTGTGATGCACAAATCATTTACTCCCCTGTCTGGACCTCACCGGCGTGCAGGCAGAAATACAAATGCTACTACTACTACTGCTATCACTGCTACTATATAATACTACTACTACTACTACTGCTATTACTGCTACAAAATACTGCTACTACTACTACTACTGCTATCACTGCTACTACTACTACTACTACTACTACTACTACTCCTACTACTACTACAACTACTTCTGCTATCACTGCTACTACGTACCACTAATACTACTACTATGAATGGTGCTGCTTATTACTGTTATTACTATGAGTGCTATTACATACTACTACTAATACTACTATGAACGCTGCTACTTAGTACTACTACTGTTACGAATGCTACTACTTACTACTAACACTACTGCTATGAATGCTAGTACTTACTACTATTACTAATAATACTACCAATGCTACGAATGTTTATGATTTACTACTACTACAACTGCTACAAATGTCACTGCTTAATACTACTACTACTACTACTACTGCTATGAATGCTACTATTTTCTACTACAACTACTGTGAATGCTTCTACTTACTACTACTACAACTACTACAAATGCGGCTTTTTACTAGAACTACTACTGCTACTATGAATGCTACAAGTTATTGCTACTACTGCTACAAAGGTTTACTACTTACAACCCCTACAACTGCTATGAATATTACTACGACTACTACTGCTATGAATGTTACTACTTACTACTACTAATACTGCTACTGCTACTACTATTACTGTGATTAGTCACTTCACTATTTATGGTAACTACACTACTGCACTTTTTTGTCCAAAAGTGTCTTACTCCCAACAATGAGCTTGAACCTGACACTTTTGCAGTATATACATTTTTTTTAATTTCAATTCCCTTTTTCTCCACACCTTCTATATGTCAATAATGAAGTTCATTTTATACACTCCCCTCGTCACTACGTTCACCTGACAACATCTCAAACTTTTAACTACTCATAAAACAACAGGCCCATCTTTCTCTGTCCGTGGATCAATACTGCTCTAAAAACACCCCCTGTGCCCCGGAGTACAGGACATCACCTTTTATGAAATATAATCCTCGCGGTGCATTCAGGGTCCTGCCTCTGGGATTTACCGTAAAATGGATGTGTCTGTAAACGCCCCGTAAAGCATTTTCCAGGAGGTTACATGTAAAAGTGTCAGGACCAGATACAAACAATAGCCACAGTGGACTATAAATTGTCAAGAGCTCCCTGGACGTACGTGTAATAATATGGGTCTGAAACGATGACAGGTGAAGAGTGAATAAAGCAATAGCACTTCACTTTGCTCCCGTGAGTAAAAAGGTTAAAAGAAAATATGATCCGGAGCAGTCATCCTTGGTAAAAGCAAGCAAGGCGCCCACTCATCTGTGATATACATGTCCTTCTTTTGTACGTTTCAAATCGGCTGCTTAAAGCGACAGGTTGGGGGGAAAAAAGTCTTTATTGAAACTTAAAGGTGCATTGTGTAACTTTTCTGGCGGAGAGTCGGTCAAATTATTTTCAGATTAGTAGAGAGGCAACCGCGCTCACAGTCACAATGCCTGTTTTTCAAGGTGTTTTTGAGCTATAAAAGCACCGAGAACTGAATAAATATAAGGTAGAGCTGTTTAATGTCACACTGTGGAACATTTCAAGCAGAGCAATGACGTATCCATAGAAACAAGCAGGTGATGGAACCAACACAATGCACCTTTAAAGCCCTTTATTACACAATATTTACTCTGACTTTGAGGCTGACTTTGTGTCTGTCAGTGAACATCATGTTGACTTGTCTACAACATTCTTCACATTTCCAGACACAAAGATTTTTTTCCACACGTCCTGTTACTGTGATTCCAGGGGTCAGGTGTCGTCTAAGCAGAGTCTGTTTTTAAAAAGAACCACTAAATTGCATGTTCCATGGCAGAGCCTGTGCCCTACAAATGCTCAGGTGCACAGGAATGTTTTTTACCATCTGCTTCTTCTGCCCAAGAATAGATTCTCGAACAATTGACAGGTACAGGTTTGTTCACTTAGCTGTAAAATAAAAAAACACATGTGACTTACACACAATCACATCATCATAAATACATTTTAACAAATAAACTATTAGCAAACACCTTATGAGCTAGTGATATTAGATATAAACTCAATGTACATCTCTCCGTATAAAATGTATTTTTATAAACTGTTAGAGGGACATTGGCGCAGACGTTTTAATAGATCGATGGTTCAAGTCCCGAGTGTTGATGTTGTTGTTTGTAAAACAATAAAACAGATTTCCTTCGACCTTCCACAAATCACAGCTCAAACCCCATAATTAAAGCTTGTGTAATGTCAGTGTTAAAATATATGGAAATATAATAATATATTTCTTGCTAGAAAAATCATAAAATACTTCATTTTGGTTTTTATATCATAGCCATAAATTAGAAATTTAGCTAAAAATTTTTGAAAAAGGCGGCCATTTTGGCGGCCATGTTGCCAGAAAATTGAAAGTCACGTGATTCCAATACAACTGAATGGCCAAATAAACTCTGACAATGTCACAATTTAAGAGGCCAAACTGTGAAATAGAAACATTTTTCAGGTGGACCGCGGTTTCTCTTATACTCTTTTCTGTGAGGATGTGGTTCTGCTACTTAATCCAAGCCCTTGTTCATTTATTATGTAGTTTAAGGCTTCAAAGTTATTTTTTTCCTACGGAGGAGGGTCTGCCACCTGCTCGTCTTCAGGGAGATGTCATTGATTTGCTTTTTACGCTCGACTCTGTGGTATTAAACTTATCTATCTCCATGGAGACAAGCAAAGGTGCCACAAGGCCGAGCCGCTGCTTAGATTTATGGAGAGGCGTCCTTGCTCACAGTAAGAACGCTTCATGTTTATAAAGGTATTTCAGAGAAATGAGAACATGTGGCATGGGATAAGTGCAGAATGAGCTCAGTGCTATACCGCCGCACATTCTAGGTAAACCAATGAGATCGCCATGGAGACAAGTGTCAAACCCAACATCAGAAAAGGTACATTATGCACCTTTAAAATGAAAAGCCCTAAATTACACAAAATTGTCTCTTGTGAGTTTTAAGCCGTTGTAATGATAAAAAACATACTGCAGTACTCAGTTACAACGGAGATAAGAAAACAGTGTACTTTAAGCACAAATGCAAACTTGAGTGCAAACTACACACTTAACTGAAAAACCGCAAAAAAGTAGCTGAACAAACATTAAGATTTGAAAAAAGCTTAAATATGAACCTAAAAAAATATATATAAAAACTAATTTGTTATTTGTAAAGGAAATTATGTTAGTGAAATAACTGCAGTCCTTGTGACATTTTGCAGAGGCTCCATGCTGGGGGGGGGTTCTACATGCATCTCTATTGACCGAATGTTTAGCAGTTACCATGGTGACACAATGCACACATTAGGAAACACTGACAAAAAAGTTTTAAGAGCATTAAAAGTCTCAAAACTCGAGAAAAAAACCCAAAACAAAACACAAAATCGATTTAAACAAGACATTTTCGCGATCGATACGAGCACCCACGGTCCCGTTTAGGAGTTTGATTTTCAATAAAAATGCAAGAGTGACTAACTGCAAAACTGTTGGCTAATGCTAGCGAGTTTGGGACTGTCATTTTATGTGAGAGATTTATTTAAAATCATCTCACGTATTGTAGTTCCAACCAAATCATCTCTTTCTGGTCAGATTTTGTTAAAACAAGTTAAAGCTGCACTGTGTAACTTTTCCACCTGCTTGTCTCCATGGAGATGCCGTTGCTTCGTCTGGAATGTCTCGGTTTGGCTTTAAGCACCTTGAATTTACGCAATTTTTATTGACTTTAAAACCGTCAAAGCATTTTTACGGTGAGTGGGCTCGCCTCTCCGCGGATTTGACATGTAACTTGGCTCTGTGGGGGTTTCCGTAGCGATAAATAAGATACTGTGGGACATTCCAGGCGACGTTTCCATATAGGGAAGCTGCACGGCGATGAACCCTCCACCAAAAGTGACACGGCGCACCTCGAAACGCTAACTTGAGCTATTGACAGAGCAGTGCTTTCGGTTAGCAGTGCTGTAATTGAAAGAAAACAGCAGACCTTACTCAACCCCTAATACGCAGAGGAGCACAAATAAGCGCTGGCATATGTTAACCGCTGATGACACGAAACCCAGCTGGAATCGCGCTACAACAAAAGCGTCAGCGAGCGGCCAGCTGCTGTGAGTCAGACGCGGTAATGACAGATTCAGAAATATAATTCACCAATTGTATGTGAATAACTGTCTGAAAGCCCCCGCCAGATCTGCAGAAGTCCCGCTGAGATACAAGACAATCCATCTGATCCACGGAACTAAAAACAGCCTCCGAAGACGAGTTCAACTACATCCAGACTCCGTGAAAATGTGTTTATTTGAGACGCGCTGTTAACAAATACATAAATAAACAGAATATAAAAGCATTTGTAACATATTCTTTGATCACGGCACACAGCAGACAAATGCACACAGAGGCGAGCCAGTGTGTTACGTAAAAGAGGATGTATTAAACTGAGCCAGAGATTATAATACGGGAAGAAAATAATATACATTTTAAAGATCCCATATTACACAAAATGGATTCTTGAGCTGTGAGAACCTTATTTCCTCAGAAACATACCAGAAGTTGTTTCATTTTGCACCTACTTCTCTCACACTTTGAACCCTGCGACTTATACAACGATGCTAAATGCTAAATGCTAAATTAACATTAGTGAGTTGGATACGTCTTACCGCGTTAAGCGAAGAAACGGCTGAAACTTCCCGAACCCGGACCCGATCGATACAACTCGCTTAACCCGCCTTAAGAGCCTGAAATCTGCTGAAATCCTATAAGACTCTGACATGATACCGGACAGGAGAGTTTTGAACGGTTATTTTGCGCTCCATGCACACACTACCGTCATGGAAAACACACGGAGAAATCCATATGATGCGGGTTTTAAGTTAAAGGCGATTGATCTGGATGTGGAAGAAGAAAATTAGAGCCGCTGCACGTAAACTCGACATCAGTGAGTCGATTGAGAGAAAAACTTGAAGATGTTCTTGAAGACGTGGACACCTACGGCTTTTAATAATGTACAGGTGTGGCCTTTTTATTTACCGTATTTTTGGGACTAAATGCGCATCTAAAATCATGACATTTTCTCAAAAATCAACAGTGGTCTTATAATCCAGTGGCCTTATGTATGACCTTTGGTTGTGTTTAATCTCCAACCGATTTGATGTTGTCCACATTAGTCTAATAACGTATTAGTGGGCGAGTCAGGAGGAGTAATATGTTGGCGACATATAGGGCGACTGTGCAACATACCGGTAGTTCTGCCGTGTGCTGTACAAGGACCCAAAATGCACCTGTTAAGAGACATGCACCATGCAGATTTCAGGTTTTGTATTTTTGTGTTAAAACTGAGCAATGTTGAGAGGGATCCGGGCATGTTTGATGCCCAAATCACCAACTGTTAAACTTGTATTTTTGTGTTAGCTACAACTGAGAGTTATTGTAAATGACCTGAATAAAGTTCGATTTATCCGACACACGTTTTGTTTCTCTTATTGTGCCTTATAATCCGATGCTCCTTATGTGTGGACAATGACACAACTGACATATTATTTGATACTGTGCCTTATAATCCAGTGCACTTTATAGCCCCAAAAATACGGTACACTTTTGTTTAGTTGGTGTGGCTTATATTCAAGGGTGCTCAATAGTCCAGATATTACGGTAGTCTCCAACGCTCAAAATACTCTGTTCCACCTTGTGATGTCACGTAGAGTTTTCAAGTTAACAGCTGCTTCTTACTTTTAGTTTAGATCGGCAATTCCAGGGCTGAAATAATCCAAATGATTCTAGTGAGGGTGTGTGGAGTTTAAAAACACAGTGGAGCACTTCCTGTATCACCACATGACATCACAAGGTGGAACTGAGTGGAACTGTTTTCAGTTTGAGAGAAGAATGCGATGAGGAAACAACATTATAACAGATCAGAAAACGATGTAAATATGGGCTCTTTAAATTAAAAGTGGATTTTTACTGAACTAGTTTGCAGTGGTTCAAAGTTATTCCTCATTTATATAACAAAAACTAGCATGCTAACAGTACACCTCCTGGTTATCAGACAATTACAGTACACAGCACATTTATTTTGACCTCTTTAAGAAGAAATACATCCTCTTTTCTTTGCATTTAGATCCATATTTTGACTTAAATCTTTGACTATTAATGTTTGGTTCTACTTTATTTTCCCATTTTGTGTAAGTAAAACTTCAAAATCATCAAAATCAAATCATATACTAGGAAATTAAGTGTTTTCAAATGGCCTTTTGTTCTGCCAACTGGGATTTGTTTGTTCACAGAAAGTGTCTGTACATTAATATTGTTCATTTTTATTACTATTTTATTTGTACTTGTATATACATTTATATAATTATGCTTCCCTTGCCATTTCTGTGACTTATTTATCATTTATTACACAAATTCTTTCCATTATTATAAATATATGCTGTGAACTACTGTGTCAAAATCATTTTCTTTGTGGATCAATAAAGTTTGTCAAAGTTTTAAGTTTGAAACAACAACAACTGAACCAGTGCTTGTTTAAAGAAAATAAATAACCACATAAATAAAAAATCAGTTGTATTATTTTGTGTTTTAAAAAAAAGCAAATCCTAATGAACAAATTGACTAAGGTGCACCATGTACCTTTTTTCTGGTAGAGCGTCTGCTAACTGGTTGTCTCCATGGAGCCTAAAATGTTCCACAGTACGGCTTTATATGTGTCTGTCTTCATGGAAACAAGCAGCAGGCCAAGTTACATGTCAGCTCCGTGGAGAGGTGACCCTGCTCACAGTAAGAACACATATTGGTACTTTTCAAGGTACTTTTCAGCACCAAAAACACCTGGAATTTAATAAATGAAAATAGATAAGTTTAAAGGAGCACTAGGTAACTTTCTGGTTTCTATGGAGATGCCTGGAATTTACCACAATATAACATTAAACAGCTCTACCTTACATTTATAGCTCAAAAACACCTAGAAAAACACATTCTGACTGTGAGCGGGGTCGCCTCTCCGCAGATCTGACCTGTAACTCGGTGTGGTTTGGTCTCCATGGAGACCAAGGCTTAATGCCATATTATGAAACATTCCAGACAAAGCAATAACACCTCCGTGAAGAAAAGCATTTCTGACGGACCCTCCACCAGAAAAGTTACACAGTGAATGCCGTTTTAATGCCAAACTGTGGGACATTCCATCACCATAGAGACGAGAAGGTAGCGGGGCCTATACCAAAAAAAAATAAAAAATACGTACAGCGCCTTTTAACTGAAAAACAAAGCTATAAATTTCAGCTTGTGCCATCAGACAATTTTGAATATACATCTCTATAATATAGTGCATGTAAAGTCCCCCATGATTCAATGTAATTTACAATACAGACATTTTATTCATCAGTGCCTCTGCCGAAACACAATGCCCCCTAACTATATAAAAATCAAAGTCTAAATCATATTTTCTATTACCGCGGTGATGTGTGATTTACTTTAAGGCAAAAATCTTCATTCAAGAGAGAAGTTGGCTGCACTTTAGTTTTGGGCATCTGTCTCCCAATATAAAGAGACCATGAGGCTCCCATACGTCCCATAGACTGAATGACAATACCAGATGCTTTATGCCTTATATCCTTGGCTACACATCACCACGTCAGATTTCATAAAGTACTCCTCCTCTCTTCCAAAATGACTGCCATCATTCTTCATGCAGATGTAGTCTTCTCTGTGTGGGACAAATGGATCGCTTAAATTAGCCGACTTTAAGCGGCCATATGGATAGACAGTAGCTTCTCCGCCTTCTTCGAAAATGGAAGAAACCGAAACTGTTTATTTGTTGATTCCCGGCAATATCTTCTGAATGTCTCTCCGCTCCCTTTTGTGATGCCTTCTGTCTTATAAAGTCAAGAAAAAATACTAAACATAAAAAATAAATAAGCAAAATTATAATATCTGTTTGTAATGTAATGGAAACTCACTTTTTCCGCTGTTGCTTGACTAGATATTTTGGGGTGTAAAATCCCTCCGTCGTCCAGGTAAAATCCATGACAAAAGGAGCAATTTGTCGACTGGAAAAAGTTTATTTTATGCTGGTGGACACTGCCTTGTATCTGCATGAAGGAAGGAAACTAACACACCTACTTGTTTGCAGTTTCTGTCTGTTTCCTGAGCCTTTAAAGGGGTTCCAGTCACGTGACTTTTTTAGCGATCAGCGCCATAAAAGAAACTCTTACCATAAAGTAAACGTTAGGCGAGAAAATGGAGAATAAACAAGTTTCCGAATTTTCCAAACATTTAAGGAGTTCGGAACGCGAAAGATATGAAATAAAACTAAGTGATATCGGCGTCACTGACCCTTATGTTGTACCACAAGTTGTTTTTTATGGACTTAAATCTGTTACGGATTCTGGAAATTTGCCCAACATCGAGTATCCTGATCTTATTACTTATCTCCTTTGTAAAACGACTTTATTCTGCCTGTACTCGGTTTATTTACTTCATAAATAAACACGATTTATTGACTTCATAAATACTTTGAAATGTTTTCTTTATTTATAATCGAGTTGAGTGTAACTTGTTGCATTCAAATCCTTTCTGTTTATGGCGCCTCCTTCTTCTGCGATATGGATCACGTGGGATACGATAAAAAGGAATATATTCCCATGTACTACAGCTGTGCTTCTTTATTTGCCTTGTATTTGTACTTCCTTCAGCACAGCAGGATTCCACCAGTGTTTACAGCGATATATACACCAAATACTTGAGAAACATCTACAAAAACAAAACAGGCTCTTAATAGTGTCGCTCTGACGGGAGTTTTATTACCCGACAAGATGGCGGCGCAGGATTTTGTGACGTCAGCTGGAATCCCTGTATAGAGCTATACTGAGTGTGGAGTCATATTAGCATAATCACTCACACCTTTCTGGGTCTGATCTGACTCTCACTATTGTTTGCTTTGTTTGTTTTGATTTAGGTTTGAGGATGGAGCTGAAAATAAAGTCTGTCTGAGGCCTCCATTTCTGTTCAAGGAAGGATTCTCTTTCTTAACAAAAATAGCCTCTTTAATTCCCGTCTCAATTATGTTGGAGAGCCATTATGGCCCTGAGTGATTATGCTCAGTGTAGCTCTATAGGCTCAGCAACAAACTGACACTGTAAACTAGTAGGTGTGTTAGTTTCAGAGTCGTTTCAGTGTCCACCAGCGTCTGATCAGAACTGAAGAAGCAGCTTGGATGAACCGCGAAACATATTTGACCAAAAATAAACTTTTGTCCAGTCGCCAAATTGAATTTCTCCTTTTGATCTAGTTCATTCAGTCAACTTTAGCGCAAACTAGGTCAATCTGCAGCTTTCTGGTCTAAATAACCTAAATCTCCGTTTGTCCTGCCTCCTGTGACCTCTGCAGTTTTATGTAGTTGGTGACATCACATCAGACTGCCCTGACTGCAGACAGGTGTTTCTGATCACAAACACCTGCTGGAGGGGCGGAGTTTGATACGTGGATCCCTGTCTGACCAATCACAGTGTTTTTTATAGCTGCAGACCCCGCCCCTTCTCTCTCTTTAGTCGTCCAAAAATAAACTTTTGTCCAGTCGCCAAATTGAATTTCTCCTTTTGATCTAGTTCATTCAGTCAACTTTAGCGCAAACTAGGTCAATCTGCAGCTTTCTGGTCTAAATAACCTAAATCTCAGTTTGTCCTGCCTCCTGTGACCTCAGCAGTTTTATGTAGTTGGTGACATCACATCAGACTGCCCTGACTGCAGACAGGTGTTTCTGATCAAAAAACACCTGCTGGAGGGGCGGAGTTTGATACGTGGATCCTTGTCTGACCAATCACAGTGTTTTTTATAGCTGCAGACCCCGCCCCTTCTCTCTCTTTAGTCGTACAGTTTATCAGCTCTGTTTGAAATGTGGTTGTGGGTGGAGTTTGATTGATTTTAAAGGTGAACTGCAACATTTCTGGGTTTGCTACTGACTTGTCTCCGTGGAGATTTTATTGCTTTGCGTGGAATGTTCCATGGTATGACATTAAACATATAGATATAGCATTTATTCATTATTTTTATTGCTCAAAAATATACTAATTCTTTCTATAGGGGCTGTAGCCTGGTCGTGTCCCTTGTGATAGTAGCATTTATTCATTATTTTTATTGCTCACAAATATCCTAATTCTTTCTATAAACAGAGGCGACAGAGGTGCTGCAGCCTGGTCCTCTCCCTTGTGATAAATCTATACTGCGAAACATTATAGACAAAGCAATAACATCTCCATGGAGACAAACACTTCACTAAAAATGTTACCCAGTGCACCTTTAAAGAAGAAGACATGGAATTTTTACATTGCACTAAAGCAAAAATGTAGTGCTAGAGGTTTATTAAGATCTATATGTGTGTGCAGGTTTTTATGATTGAAAATGTCTTATATCTGTACAAAATAATATGAAACATTCTGCTTAAAGGTGTCAAGTGGAGGTTATTAAATTGATTAACAAAAAACCAATAAGAATAACTAAATCCTGCTTCTTTTTTTTGCAGAGTTTGTTGTCAAAAAAATAAAAAAATCGACCACAGCTGCACTTTGGATGGCAGAAACGGAATAGAAATAGAAAATCCTTAGTCCTTTTACATCTTTGCAGTCAAAAGAAGAGGAAAATGGCTGAAACTTCCCTTTTAAATCAGTATTCTCCGCTTGAGTCCCTGTCCGTGGGGTGAGTTTAGGTCAGTTTGGGTCAGTTGGTGTTGCTGGCTGCTCCGTTGCTCATTGAAGTGAGTTTGCTCCACCTCCTCTGGTTGAGCAGCTTTCGGTTCTGCTGAACTTTGAGGCGCACGTCAAACACTTCCTGGATGGCCTTTTTGAAACAGTGGAAGTTGTAGTCAATCAAACCTGTGAGAGAAAAGAGGAAAAGATAAAAAAATAGGAAATATATAGTTTTAGAGCTGGATGAGGGTAAAAGCCTTAGTAAAGCAGAAATACTTGTCCCATATTATACTAAACTGACTCTAGGGAGATTTTAGCCATGTTATAGTGTAGTTACCTCGTCAAAAACATTCCTGGAGTTGTATTTTGTTTCATTCACACATGTTTGACTAATCCTTGACTTATTAGTCTGCTCAAAAAAACTCTGTACCACCTTGTGATGTCATGAAGCAGTAATTTTCAAGTTAACGGCTTCATTTTAAATTTAATTCAGTAGAAATTGGCAACTCCAGGACACATTTTAAATTTAGTTTAGTAGAAATTCCCAACTCCAGGGCAGAAATCATCCAAATGATTCTAGTGAAGGTGTATGGAGTTTAAAAACACAGTGGAGCACTTCCTGGATAACCACATGACATCACAAGGTGGAACAGAGTGTTTTGCAGAGTTTGTGTGTTTAAACATAGGTGAATAAAAAAAAAATCCAGATATTTTTGTGACGAAACAACAGTAAAAAAGCACATAACTCATAATGAACAAACAGTTTCCATGGAAATAGAAAGTTAAAACCACACTTACAGATATATATATATACTTTTTCATGCCATACTGTGGAATATTATAGCCAATTATACACATTTCCATGGAAACAAGCAGCCAAGTAAGAGTTAAGTTTATGGAAATGCAACCAAGATTTTCAGTGTAATAAATAAACAAACAAAGAAAACGTAAAATCCACTTGTTTTAGTCTATTTTTGGCTGAAAAGTTGCACACTGTGGCTTTAGTTAATACCGTAACTTCCGACACTAACCCCCTAATTCAGTATTTACTAGACCTGAATAAAACTGTTCATTAAGTCTTTGGTCATGCTTTTCCAACGCTGATAAAAGAGACAAAATCATGACCAAAATACGACAAAAGCAGGACTACAATGAAAATCGATTTGAAGTTTTCTGCTTTATGATGAAACTCAACAAAAAAACTGCCAAGTCCTTTTGTTTCTTGCGATACAGATGCTGCGCTTGTGTCAGTGTGCGACGATCTGTAAAAAGTGTCATGATGCAGTGAACCAGCTCCATCAGTGTTTAATATGTTTAATATGCTTTTACGCAACAATGGCCCATAAATATTCAGTATCCTAAACCAAGTGAAATCCTGAATTCATAATGATCACTTCTACCTTGAGTTTTAGCCTATTGTTGCATTCATTTGCATTTAAAGGAGTTACTGAAGGTTTTCTTGTACTTTTTATCCTTAATTGACTTTTGTTTTAAATTCTTGCCATGGTTACACATGTGCACACACTGATGACATGTGTTTTTGAACAAACCTCAAACCATTTAAAGTTACAGGTTAAACTACTCATTTCACTAAGACCTACAGTTGACATGATTATATTTTACTTCAAGTTTTGCAATTTTGGTGAAGTTTGTCATTTTACTTCCTGGTCAGACATGGTTAGCAGATGTGACATATGTTAACAGCTAACTAGCAACCAATGCGTGCACATCAGTATCCCGGTTATGATTGGGTTTTAATTGGGTTAAAACTGAACAATGTTGAGAGGGATCCGGGCATGTTTGATGCCCAAATCACCCAACTGTTAAACTTGTATTTTTGTGTTAGCTACAACAGAGAGTTATTGTAAATGACCTGAATAAAGTTCGATTTATCCGACACGCGTTTTGTTTCTCTTATTGTGCCTTATAATCCGATGCTCCTTATGTGTGGACAATGACACAACTGACATATTATTTGATACTGCGCCTTATAATCCGGTGCACTTTATAGCCCCAAAAATACGGTATATACAGTAGCAACATGAAACATGAAGTTGAGTGTGCGTGTGTCCAAAAGACTAACACTTTTCAGTTTTTTCAGCACGAGTGAAATGACTGTAAATTGAAGTGATGTGCTAACCCTACACATGTACAATCTGCACAAGTATGAGTTCTAAAAGTTTAACATGAACCACCTCCAACGTGATGGACGCACAGAACACATCAGCTTCAGCAGCAAATCCCTCTGCCACAGAGAGAACACACATATACACACAGATTTAGACCGACAGGAGCTGACTGCACCAGGGCACAAGGACTGAGCCCTTTTTTTCAGTACTTATAGTTTATGCAAATGGGCCATGTGGTTTTAAGTTTTGTTTCTGTAAAAACGTAAGCAAAGCTGCATTATATTATCAGACGGGCTGATGTGGCTCTATAGTGGTTTTGGTTTATTTGTTGTAAAGCTGAGTTTATTTATGTAGAGGATTTTAATTTAGAATCCGCTGCAGTATAGAACTTGTACAACAGTGTTTGGAAAATAGTACATTTATACAGGGATATGAGTCTCCCAGTTTCTCAGCGCCCGTCTCTACTAAACAAAAGGTTTAAGGGGAGCTGTTAACTTGGAAATGATCAGCTTGACTTCACAAGATGAAACAGAGGCATTTTGAGTTTTAAAAATGTAGATAGACTAATAATAATAATGCTGCTTTATTCAAACAAGTGTGAATAAAACAAAACACAACTGCAGGAATGTTTTTGATAAGGTAAACCATTATAACAAGAGTCAAATTTGCGTAATACATAACCTCCGAACTCTTCCTGCATGTTGGATGGAAATTGCTGCATAAATGATACAGATAAAAGGATTCTGTTTGAGATCTCACCTCTACTTCCTGAATTTTTGTACTTTTCTTTTCACATTTTGTTCCCCACACAAACTGACACATAACTAAGGAAAAACTGTGAAACATATTTAGCACAGGCACAATCCCACCAAAGGATGTAATAATTCAAATTAACACGAAAACCTGTCTTAAGCAAAATATTCAAACAAGTTGGAGTTCAGGGCAAGTCTCTGTGAATTAACCGTGAGAATGTGAGTTTGGACAGTGGATCTTAGACCTCCCGAAGAGAGCAGCTCCGTGGGGGGGCGGGGCTGTGAGTCTTGACCTATATGTTTGAATACTAACAACATTTTAATATTTCCTGGATGACATTTCACCTGCGGGCACCTGCAATGTCAGTAAAAGCATTTAAAAAATAGGTTTAATGAAAAATTATGATTAATTTCTTAATGTGAAAATAGGGAAAAGACTATGATAGATGGCTTATTGACTTTCTCTGCCAAACGGGTCATTCCGTTGCTGCATTGATTGGGCTGTTGGCAGCAGGACTCGGAAAGGTTTCAGGAAAGTTACTTTTTTAGTTTTGAGGTGACTGAAAGGGTGAGAAGAAAAAGTACAGTATAAACTTAAACTTCAGTGTCCCCATGTGTTAATTAAAATGGGGAATTTCAAGTTTATTTTGGTAATCTAGTTCGTCTGAATGCCATTAATCATTATTTATCTTTAAAATTTACAGTGACAAATAAAGTTTTCTGTTTTCTGTAGAGCTGCTTAATTATGGAAAAAATTATTATCACGATTATTTTGGTTAATGTAAATTATTTTTTTCCAATCCACTTTATTTATATAGCACATGTCATAACAAACTGCTGCACAAATACACAGTAAAAGCAATAATAATAGAAGAATAATAAAATAAGCGCTCAGGTTTAATCCTACTAGTCTCAAAACAATAAGACCAGTAAAGTCAAATAAGCACAAAACAAAGAATAGCAATAAGAGCAATAAAATAGATAACAAAATAATTATTCTGTAATAAAAAGGTAAAAAACATAGAAACGAATAAAAGACACAGACTCCCACGGTGTTAAACGAGGGTCTTAAGACGAGACTTAAACTCTCCACTGTGGGGCTGGTGGGACGTGGGGGGGCAGAATGTTCCAGAGTTTGGGGCCGGTCACAAAGGGCCCGGTCCCCCTGGTTTTAAGGCTTGTTTTGGGCACCACGAGCTGGAAATGGCCCTCGAACCTCAGAGCACGTGTGGGGATTTTTTAGTTACATAATGCATTTATTCAGCATTTCTCTCTTTATAATAATTTATCCAAAATTTTCAAATTTAAAATAAATATAAGCTACAAATATGTACCTTAGAGCAGTTTTTCAATGTATAAAATATAAAATGAATAAAATATACTGAACATGAAAAAGGCATAGAAAAACATAAATGTAGGCAAAATAAACTATATACCTAACTTTTCTATAATCTCTATAGTTAAAAATAAAATAAATATACTGATTTATCAAAAAAACAAAAAAAAAAAGCAAAATAAACTTTGTTAAGCTGCAGGGGGCACTCACACTAGGACTTCAGACCCGTGCCCTGCTCACGATGGCACAGGGTTTTATGTTCCACACTCACACCTGCACCTGTTTGGCTGCAGTCCAAATACATTTCTATCGTTACTGTGTGGTTTTAACTTTTCATTTTCTATTTCCATGGAATCATGCAGGTGGCAGGTTACATCCAGAAAGTTCCACATTCTTGCTTTAACTTAATCAGGATCCTATTATAATAGCAACTTAATAGTTCAGCAATGGCCCAGTCTACATAGAACCCATTAACAGGGTTCAGGTCACTGTCATAGGTCTTTTTCCCATTCAAAAATCATGCTTTTTGTTTTGGTAAATAAATTGTCTTATTTTTATACAGCACTTTCCCACCTTCAAGGCACTCATCCATTCACACAAACCAGTGTTTTAAATGTTTATCAGTATGAACCTCTATTAATCACAGAAAACCATGGAAAATAGGAAAATAAATGAAAAAAACATCAAAATGAATAAGTGTGCAACCATTTCAAAGTAATTTTCTGGGTCTGGGACTGAATGAAAACTACAATGCTGCTTCTTCATTTCATCCATTGAGACATTTTTCTTTGACAAAAACTCTGATCACTGGGGCATTTATGGGGCCATGAAGAAAACAACAAAGCAACAAAAACAGATTTGTGGAAAACAAGTCTCCACAAACAAAATCAGCTCTGTGGCAGTCTCACAAGGAGCCTGCTGAATAATATATAATATCGAGGAAACACAGAGGCCATGCTGAGCCCCCATCCCAGCTACTGAAGGCTCAGCTAATACCATATCTCATTGACACAAACACGACTAAAACAGGCTTTGAGAATGGGATTTAGGAGTAACAGGACGCTTCTATGTAATATCTGTTTACAGCAGTGGTTTACACACCAAGAGGTTTATAATAAGCTTGAAAATCTCTTAATGAGCATGCCAATTTTAAGCTAATTGCTGGTAATCGCTGCGGGCGTGTGCACAAAACAGAGAAGAATAGAAACTTTGGTGTGTAAAGGCGAAGGAATTAAAGTTGTTTGTTGGTAAAAGTGAATAATTACGTTCAAAGAGGAGAGAGGGTTCGATGAATGTCAAAGTTTCTGGAGGTGGCAACTCAGGGGGTAAAAATTAATCAAATAAATGCATATATCAGTGTTTTTTGGAGACTATAGTGGCCCCCTAGTCTAAAATTCTCACCCAAAACCTGGACTATATATTGGCATTACAAACTCACACTTTGTTGCCCATCGTGTTGTCTCATTTATATAATATATGCAGTAAGTGTTATTTAGTGTTATTTTATTTATTCCAGAAACAGTATAAAATGAAATCATTAAAATCTAAATTAATCTATTTGTGGAACGTTCAACAGTTACCATGGTGACACAATGCACACATTGGCCACATTTATGATGTTTTTAACTCCAAATGAAATTATTCTACATGAAATAGGTCAGATTTAAATTATTCTCCTTCGAGTTTACATGGTAATAATAATTCAGAATTAAAGTTTACATGGAAAATATGTGGCTATGGCTGATCGGACAGGGATATGAACGTCTTTACATCTACCAAAAAAAAAAACACACACACACTTCAGAAAGGTTTGTGTTTTTATGTTTTCTGCCTCTACTCTTTCATTATTTGTAGCTCTTACAACGCATTTATTAAAAAAATTGTTTCGGTTCAAGACCAAAATTTGCTCTGGGCTGCCTTCTTGCAGTGCATCATCGCGTCAGAAGGGCGATCCAATGTGCATGTGCTGAACAACCGGAATTATTTTCAAGCAGAATAAACTCTTACATGATCGCGGAATAAATTAAATCAGCTTTAAAATCAGAATAAACCACCTGCTTAATTCGGAATAAAGTTTAGTTCCAGATAATTCCAAATAAGTGTTTACATGAAGCGAAATAAATTTGTATTCCGAACTGAATTATTTTTGCTCTCATGTAAATGGGGCAATTAAAGGCCAAAAATATTTTAATATAATCTGAAAACAACAACACATGTTCAGGAGCCTGTGATCAATATCAGTACAAACACAAATAACAGCACAAGTCACCTCACCTGCTGTTGTAGTTCCAACCAAATCAGCTCTTTCAGGTCAGATTGTGTAAAAATAAAGCTCAGATTTGAGTCTAACTTGAGTGACAAAGCTTTATTAAATGGTGCACTGTGCTTATGTTCATTATCTTGGATTAATTGTTCCGCAGTGTGACATTAAATTGATCAATCTGTGAATAAAGGTCAAATCTATCGGTAAATGATACATGCAAGACAGGTAAAGGTAATGCCATACTGAGGAACATTTCAGGTAAAGTAAGAACATCTTCAAGCAATGACATGTAGAATTGTTACACAGTGAATTTTTAAATATATAAAACAAAAAAACTTGAATAATGAATATCACCAGATTAACAGATCCAGTAATTGAGTTAATCTGAACAGAACGAGCTGACTTGGTTGGAACTACAACAGGTAATCTGATTTGCACGTTTAAAAAACTCTCACACATAAAATTACACTACAACAATTTGGAGGGTTAAAAATTCAGGTTAAAATATTTCAGAGTTGTTTTTAACACAAAAAGTGATATTTTAACTATCAGCTTAATTGCCAGAGTTGACATGGTTGAAATTAATTCAACCTCGACCAGTTGTGTACATAATTTCATTTTAAATTAACTAAAATAAAGCGTAAAAAACAAACAGTGTGTTGTTTAGCTAAGTCAGGATAACCCTACAAAGTGTTATCCCTTTACTCTCAAAATGTTAATACAACTCTGGATTTGGGGTTAAATAAGAACTTTGGTCCAGTTTTACTTAATTAACATTTCCAAAAATGTTAAATTAACTCTAGAATAGATTGGACTCATATAAACCCTGAGAAAAAGTTAAAATTGATTCTGTGAGAGTCAATTTTAACACTCTACTTGCTCATCTTTTTGTTGAAAATCAAATATTGATGATCACAGACTCCCGAAAATGTACTGTTTAAATCAATATTGTGCTTTTTTTCAGTTTTCAGACTATCTAAAAACTTGTTAGCCGTTATTGCTGATGTGTTCATTGTGTCACCATGGTAACTAATAGAAATACATAGACTTACACCCACAGCGCGAAGTATCTATGGCAAGCTCAGTACATACAAGCCCCTATATTACAGTTATGCCTGTCTTCCTGATGAATGACCGGCCCAACACCTGCAGGACTTCAGGGATCTTTGTGCCAAAATCCACACCGTCTTATGAAGCAGTGGTCAGCATTTTTTACCAACTCTGAAATGTGCTGACCAGGTTTGAGAGAAAGAAAAGGTTTACCCACTGAACTTGAGCCAAATAAGTCAAGGCTGTTGTTTGAGGGCTAAATAAAATGCATTATTCTGGCCCTGATAAGGACGACAGACACAAGGGGAAATCGTACGCGAGCAATACACTATTATGTTATTTTCTTGGTTTTTTTTCTTTGTTTGTTGGTCCTAATATTGGATTTCAGGACTGGGTAACAGCTGTAAGGGCATCTGAATCATAAACTGAATAAAGAAGTGGACTGAGGGAGCGTGACGTCACTTATAGCGGCGTTCAGCTACAGAAAATGAAGGCCACGAGGCTAGCGGTTATAAGGGTGCACTTGGAGACAGTTCCATATTACAGGAATAGGAAAAAAATGTGAAATAAAAACCCCAGGAGCATTTAGAGAAGGTTAATATAAACATTTTAAGACAAAAAAGATGACGTGCAGGGTTAGGTTTAGGGTTAGCTGGAAGCAACCCAATGCTCACTTAACATTTTTTCTTTAAATTATAATCAAAGAAGTAAAAATTCAATGATATTTTAAAGTAGTATTTTAAGACATCGCTAAAACCACATAAGGAAAAGCATTACGTTAAAATGCCGTCTTTATTTACACGGCCTTGTATGTTTGGCTGTAGTTCTTCCGTGCATACATCAAACCCAGAAGTGCTTTGGTCCCATAGTCCTTTGCTTTGACACATGAAGCTCAGTGCAGCTCGAGGGCCCTCTTTTGTGGAGCCAACAACACTCTCTCCCTGCAGCTGTCAAGAGCAGCTTTGTATGGCTAAGTCTGCACAAGCCTGTTATGTGACCGAACCAAGACTGCCTCTGTGATCAACGCAATCGGAGCTTATATTATAACTGCCATAGCTGCTTTATTGTGGCTAAAGGCGGG